>CM069865.1:34386056-34488556 GCA_036172795.1 Pelodytes ibericus
TCATCATGATATCATCATCATGATATCATCATCATCATCTTATCCTGATATCATCATCATGATATCATCATCTCATCATGATATCATCATCATGATATCATCATCATGATATCATCATCATGATATCATCATCATCATCATCATCATCTCATCATGATATCATCATCATGATATCATCATCATGATATCTTCATCATGATATAATCATCATCATCTCATCATGATATCATCATCATCATCATCATCATCATTACAGTCTCATCATGATATCATCATCATCAACTCATCATGATATATCATCATCTCATCATGATATCATCATCATCACCATCTCATCATGCTATCATCATCATGATATCATCATCATCATCATCTCATCATGATATCATCATCATCATCTCATCATGATATCATCATCATGATATCATCATCATCATCTCATCATTATATCATCATCATCATCATCTCATCATTATATCATCATCATGATATCATCATCATCATCATCATCTCATCATGATATCATCATCATCATCATCATCTCATCATGATATCATCATCATCATCATCATCTCATCATGATATCATCATCATGATATCATCATCATGATATCATCATCATGATATCATCATCATGATATCATCATCATCTCATCATATCATCATCATCATCATCATCATCATCATCTCATCATGATATCATCATCATCATCATCATCTCATCATGATATCATCATCATGATATCATCATCTCATCATGATATCATCATCATGATATCATTATCATCATCATCATCATCATCATCATCTCATCATGATATCATCATCATGATATCATCATCATCATCATCTCATCATGATATCATCATCATCATCTCATCATGATATCATCATCATGATATCATCATCATCATCATCATCATCATCATCTCATCATGATATCATCATCATGATATCATCATCATCATCTCATCATGATATCATCATCATCATCATCTCATCATATCATCATCATCATCATTACCGTCTCATCATGATATCATCATCATCAACTCATCATGATATATCATCATCTCATCATGATATCATCATCATCACCATCTCATCATGCTATCATTATCATCATCTCATCATGATATCATCATCATGATATCATCATCATCTCATCATGATATCATCATCATGATATCATCATCACCATCTCATCATGATATCATCATCATCATCATTTCATCATGATATCATCATCATCATCTCATCATGATATCATCATCATGATATCATCATCTCATCATGATATCATCATCATGATATCATCATCATCATCATCTCATCATGATATCATCATCATCAGCATCATCATCATCATCTCATCATGATATCATCATCATGATATCTTCATCATGATATAATCATCATCATCTCATCATGATTTCATCATCATCATCATCATCTCATCATATCATCATCATCATCATTACCGTCTCATCATGATATCATCATCATCAACTCATCATGATATATCATCATCTCATCATGATATCATCATCATCACCATCTCATCATGCTATCATCATCATGATATCATCATCATCATCATCTCATCATGATATCATCATAATCATCTCATCATGATATCATCATCATGATATCATCATCATCATCTCATCATTATATCATCATCATCATCATCTCATCATTATATCATCATCATGATATCATCATCATCATCATCATCTCATCATGATATCATCATCATCATCATCTCATCATGATATCATCATCATGATATCATCATCATGATATCATCATCATGATATCATCATCATCTCATCATGATATCATCATCATCATCATCATCATCATCTCATCATGATATCATCATCATCATCATCATCTCATCATGATATCATCATCATTATATCATCATCTCATCATGATATCATCATCATCATCTCATCATGATATCATCATCATCATCATCATCATCTCATCATGATATCATCATCATCATCTCATCATGATATCATCATCATCAGCATCATCATCATCATCATCTCATCATGATATCATCATCATGATATCTTCATCATGATATAATCATCATCATCTCATCATGATTTCATCATCATCATCATCATCTCATCATATCATCATCATCATCATTACCGTCTCATCATGATATCATCATCATCAACTCATCATGATATATCATCATCTCATCATGATATCATCATCATCACCATCTCATCATGCTATCATCATCATGATATCATCATCATCATCATCTCATCATGATATCATCATCATCATCTCATCATGATATCATCATCATGATATCATCATCATCATCTCATCATTATATCATCATCATCATCATCTCATCATTATATCATCATCATGATATCATCATCATCATCATCATCTCATCATGATATCATCATCATCATCATCTCATCATGATATCATCATCATGATATCATCATCATGATATCATCATCATGATATCATCATCATGATATCATCATCATGATATCATCATCATGATATCATCATCATCTCATCATGATATCATCATCATCATCATCATCATCATCATCATCTCATCATGATATCATCATCATCATCATCTCATCATGATATCATCATCATTATATCATCATCTCATCATGATATCATCATCATCATCTCATCATGATATCATCATCATCATCATCATCTCATCATGATATCATCATCATCATCTCATCATGATATCATCATCATGATATCATCATCATCATCTCATCATGATATCATCATCATCATCATCATCTCATCATATCATCATCATCATCATTACCGTCTCATCATGATATCATCATCATGATATAATAATCATCATCTCATCATGATATCATCATCATCATCATCATCTCATCATATCATCATCATCATCATTACCGTCTCATCATGATATCATCATCATCAACTCATCATGATATATCATCATCATCTCATCATGATATCATCATCATCACCATCTCATCATGATATCATCATCATCATCATCATCATCATCATCATAATCATCATCATCTCATCATGATATCATCATCATGATATCATCATCATCATCATCATCATCTCATCATGATATCATCATCATGATATCATCATGAAATCATCATCATCATCATCATCATCTCATCATGATATCATCATCATGATATCATCATCATGATATCATCATCATCATCTCAACATGATATCATCATCAGGATATCATCATCATCATCTCATCATCATGATATCATCATCATCATCTCATCATGATATCATCATCATTATATCATCATCATCATCTCATCATGATATCATCATCATCATCATCTCATCATATCATCATCATCATCATTACCGTCTCATCATGATATCATCATCATCAACTCATCATGATATATCATCATCTCATCATGATATCATCATCATCACCATCTCATCATGCTATCATTATCATCATCTCATCATGATATCATCATCATGATATCATCATCATCTCATCATGATATCATCATCATCATCATCTCATCATGATATCATCATCATCATTTCATCATGATATCATCATCATCATCTCATCATGATATCATCATCATGATATCATCATCATCATCATCTCATCATGATATCATCATCATGATATCATCATCTCATCATATCATCATCATCATCATTACCGTCTCATCATGATATCATCATCATCAACTCATCATGATATATCATCATCTCATCATGATATCATCATCATCACCATCTCATCATGCTATCATTATCATCATCATCTCATCATGATATCATCATCATGATATCATCATCATCATCATAATCATCATCATCTCATCATGATATCATCATCATGATATCATCATCATCATCATCATCATCTCATCATGATATCATCATCATGATATCATCATGAAATCATCATCATCATCATCTCATCATGATATCATCATCATCATCTCATCATGATATCATCATAATCATCTCATCATGATATCATCATCATCATGATATCATCATAATGATATCATCATCATCATCATCATCTCATCATGATATCATCATCATGATATCATCATCTCATCATGATATCATCATAATCATCTCATCATGATATCATCATCATCATCATGATATCATCTCATCATGATATCATCATCATCATCATGATATCATCTCATCATGATATCATCATCATCATCATCATCTCATCATGATATTATCATCATGATATCATTATCATCATCATCATCATCATCATCATCATCATCTCATCATGATATCATCATCATCATCATCATCTCATCATGATATCATCATCATCATCTCATCATGATATCATCATCATCATCATCATCATCATCATGATATCATCATCATCATCATCATCATCATGATATCATCATCATCATCATCTCATCATGATATCATCATCATTATATCATCATCATCATCATCTCATCATGATATCATCATCATGATATCATCATCATCATCTCGTCATGATATCATCATCATGATATCATCATCATCATCATCATCTCATCATGATATCATCATCATCATCATCATCTTCTCATCATGATATCATCATCATGATATCATCATCATCATCATCTCATCATGATATCATCATCATGATATCATCATCATCATCATCATCTCATCATGATATCATCATCATGGTATCATCATCATCTCATCATGATATCATCATCATGGTATCATCATCATCTCATCATGATATCATCATCATGATATCATCATCATCATCATCATCATCATCATGATATCATCATCATCATCATCATCATCATCATGATATCATCATCATCATCATCATCATCATCATCATCATCTCATCATGATATCATCATCATGATATCATCATCATCATCATCTCATCATGATATCATCATCATCATCATCTCATCATGATATCATCATCATGATATCATCATCATGATATCATCATCATGATATCATCATCATGATATCATCATCATGATATCATCATCATCTCATCATGATATCATCATCATCATCATCTCATCATGATATCATCATCATTATATCATCATCTCATCATGATATCATCATCATCATCTCATCATGATATCATCATCATCATCATCATCTCATCATGATATCATCATCATCATCTCATCATGATATCATCATCATGATATCATCATCATCATCTCATCATGATATCATCATCATCATCATCTCATCATATCATCATCATCATCATTACCGTCTCATCATGATATCATCATCATGATATAATAATCATCATCTCATCATGATATCATCATCATCATCATCATCTCATCATATCATCATCATCATCATTACCGTCTCATCATGATATCATCATCATCAACTCATCATGATATATCATCACCATCTCATCATGATATCATCATCATCACCATCTCATCTTGATATCATCATCATCACCATCTCATCATGATATCATCATCATCATCATCTCATCATGATATCATCATCATGATATCATCATCATCATCATCATCATCATCATCATCATCATCATCATCTCATCATGATATCATCATCATGATATCATCATGAAATCATCATCATCATCATCATCATCATCATCTCATCATGATATCATCATCATGATATCATAATCTCATCATGATATCATCATCATGATATCATTATCATCATCATCATCATCATCATCTCATCATGATATCATCATCATGATATCATCATCATCATCATCTCATCATGATATCATCATCATGATATCATCATCATCATCATCATCATCTCATCATGATATCATCATCATGATATCATCATCATCATCTCATCATGATATCATCATCATCATCATCTCATCATATCATCATCATCATCATTACCGTCTCATCATGATATCATCATCATCAACTCATCATGATATATCATCATCTCATCATGATATCATCATCATCACCATCTCATCATGCTATCATTATCATCATCTCATCATGATATCATCATCATGATATCATCATCATCTCATCATGATATCATCATCATGATATCATCATCACCATCTCATCATGATATCATCATCATCATCATTTCATCATGATATCATCATCATCATCTCATCATGATATCATCATCATGATATCATCATCTCATCATGATATCATCATCATGATATCATCATCATCATCTCATCATGATATCATCATCATCAGCATCATCATCATCTCATCATGATATCATCATCATCAGCATCATCATCATCATCATCTCATCATGATATCATCATCATGATATCTTCATCATGATATAATCATCATCATCTCATCATGATTTCATCATCATCATCATCATCTCATCATATCATCATCATCATCATTACCGTCTCATCATGATATCATCATCATCAACTCATCATGATATATCATCATCTCATCATGATATCATCATCATCACCATCTCATCATGCTATCATCATCATGATATCATCATCATCATCATCTCATCATGATATCATCATCATCATCTCATCATGATATCATCATCATGATATCATCATCATCATCTCATCATTATATCATCATCATCATCATCTCATCATTATATCATTATCATGATATCATCATCATCATCATCATCTCATCATGATATCATCATCATCATCATCATCATCTCATCATGATATCATCATCATGATATCATCATCATGATATCATCATCATGATATCATCATCATCTCATCATGATATCATCATCATCATCATCATCATCATCATCATCATCATCATCTCATCATGATATCATCATCATCATCATCATCATCTCATCATGATATCATCATCATTATATCATCATCTCATCATGATATCATCATCATCATCTCATCATGATATCATCATCATCATCATCATCTCATCATGATATCATCATCATCATCTCATCATGATATCATCATCATCAGCATCATCATCATCATCTCATCTGATATCATCATCATGATATCTTCATCATGATATAATCATCATCATCTCATCATGATTTCATCATCATCATCATCATCTCATCATATCATCATCATCATCATTACCGTCTCATCATGATATCATCATCATCAACTCATCATGATATATCATCATCATCTCATCATGATATCATCATCATCACCATCTCATCATGATATCATCATCATCATCATCATCATCATAATCATCATCATCTCATCATGATATAATCATCATGATATCATCATCATCATCATCATCATCTCATCATGATATCATCATCATGATATCATCATGAAATCATCATCATCATCATCATCATCTCATCATGATATCATCATCATGATATCATCATCATGATATCATCATCATGATATCATCATCATCATCTCATCATGATATCATCATCATGATATCATCATCATCATCTCATCATCATGATATCATCATCATCATCTCATCATGATATCATCATCATTATATCATCATCATCATCTCATCATGATATCATCATCATCATCATCTCATCATATCATCATCATCATCATTACCGTCTCATCATGATATCATCATCATCAACTCATCATGATATATCATCATCTCATCATGATATCATCATCATTACCATCTCATCATGCTATCATTATCATCATCTCATCATGATATCATCATCATGATATCATCATCATCTCATCATGATATCATCATCATCATCATCTCATCATGATATCATCATCATCATTTCATCATGATATCATCATCATCATCTCATCATGATATCATCATCATGATATCATCATCATCATCTCATCATGATATCATCATCATGATATCATCATCTCATCATGATATCATCATCATGATATCATTATCATGATATCATCATCATCATCATCATGATATCATCATCATCATTTCATCATGATATCATCATCATCATCTCATCATGATATCATCATCATGATATCATCATCATCATCTCATCATGATATCATCATCATGATATCATCATCTCATCATATCATCATCATCATCATTACCGTCTCATCATGATATCATCATCATCAACTCATCATGATATATCATCATCTCATCATGATATCATCATCATCACCATCTCATCATGCTATCATTATCATCATCATCTCATCATGATATCATCATCATGATATCATCATCATCATCATAATCATCATCATCTCATCATGATATCATCATCATGATATCATCATCATCATCATCATCATCATCTCATCATGATATCATCATCATGATATCATCATCATCATCATCATCATCATCTCATCATGATATCATCATCATGATATCATCATCATCATCATCATAATCTCATCATGATATCATCATAATCATCTCATCATGATATCATCATCATCATGATATCATCATAATGATATCATCATCATCATCATCTCATCATGATATCATCATCATGATATCATCATCTCATCATGATATCATCATAATCATCTCATCATGATATCATCATAATCATCTCATCATGATATCATCATCATCATCATGATATCATCAACATGATATCATCATCATCATCATCTCATCATGATATTATCATCATGATATCATTATCATCATCATCATCATCATCATCATCTCATCATGATATCATCATCATCATCATCATCATCATCTCATCATGATATCATCATCATCATCTCATCATGATATTAGCATCATGATATCATTATCATTATCATCATCATCATCATCATCATCATGATATCATCATCATCATCATCATCATCATCATGATATCATCATCATCATCATCTCATCATGATATCATCATCATTATATCATCATCATCATCATCTCATCATGATATCATCATCATGATATCATCATCATCATCTCGTCATGATATCATCATCATGATATCATCATCATCATCATCATCATCTTCTCATCATGATATCATCATCATGATATCATCATCATCATCATCATCATCATCATCTCATCATGATATCATCATCATGATATCATAATCATCATCATCATCTCATCATGATATCATCATCATGGTATCATCATCATCTCATCATGATATCATCATCATGATATCATCATCATCATCATCATCATCATCATCTCATCATGATATCATCATCATCATCATCATCATCATCTCATCATGATATCATCATCATGATATCATCATCATCATCTCATCATGATATCATCATCATCATCATCTCATCATGATATCATCATCATGATATCATCATCATCTCATCATGATATCATCATCATCATCATCTCATCATGATATCATCAACATTATATCATCATCTCATCATGATATCATCATCATCATCTCATCATGATATCATCATCATCATCATCATCATCTCATCATGATATCATCATCATCATCTCATCATGATATCATCATCATGATATCATCATCATCATCTCATCATGATATCATCATCATCATCATCTCATCATATCATCATCATCATCATTACCGTCTCATCATGATATCATCATCATGATATAATAATCATCATCTCATCATGATATCATCATCATCATCATCATCTCATCATATCATCATCATCATCATCATCACCGTCTCATCATGATATCATCATCATCAACTCATCATGATATATCATCATCATCTCATCATGATATCATCATCATCACCATCTCATCATGATATCATCATCATCATCATCATCATCATCATCATCATCATCATGATATCATCATCATGATATCATCATCATGATATCATCATCATCATCATCATCATCATCTCATCATGATATCATCATCATGATATCATCATGAAATCATCATCATCATCATCATCATCATCATCATCATCTCATCATGATATCATCATCATGATATCATCATCATGATATCATCATCATGATATCATCATCATGATATCATCATCATGATATCATCATCATGATATCATCATCATGATATCATCATCATCATCATCTCATCATGATATCATCATCATGATATCATCATCATCATCTCATCATCATGATATCATCATCATCATCTCATCATGATATCATCATCATGATATCATCATCATCATCATCTCATCATGATATCATCATCATCATCATCTCATCATATCATCATCATCATCATTACCGTCTCATCATGATATCATCATCATCACCATCTCATCATGCTATCATTATCATCATCTCATCATGATATCATCATCATGATATCATCATCATCTCATCATGATATCATCATCATCATCTCATCATGATATCATCATCATCATTTCATCATGATATCATCATCATCATCTCATCATGATATCATCATCATGATATCATAATCATCATCTCATCATGATATCATCATCATGATATCATCATCATCATCTCATCATGATATCATCATCATGATATCATCATCATCATCATCTCATCATGATATCATCATCATGATATCAACATCATCATCATCATCTCATCATGATATCATCATCATGATATCATCATCATCATCATCATCTCATCATGATATCATCATCATGATATCATCATCATCATCATCATCTCATCATGATATCATCATCATGATATCATCATCATCATCATCATCATCATCATCATCTCATCATGATATCATCATCATCATCATCATCTCATCATGATATCTTCATCATGATATAATCATCATCATCTCATCATGATATCATCATCATCATCACCATCTCATCATATCATCATCATCATCATTACCGTCTCATCATGATATCATCATCATGATATAATAATCATCATCTCATCATGATATCATCATCATCATCATCATCTCATCATATCATCATCATCATCATTACCGTCTCATCATGATATCATCATCATCAACTCATCATGATATATCATCATCATCTCATCATGATATCATCATCATCACCATCTCATCATGATATCATCATCATCATCATCATCATGATATCATCATCATCATCATCATCATCATCTCATCATGATATCATCATCATGATATCATCATGAAATCATCATCATCATCATCATCATCTCATAATGATATCATCATCATGATATCATCATCATGATATCATCATCATGATATCATCATCATCTCATCATGATATCATCATCATGATATCATCATCATCATCTCATCATCATGATATCATCATCATCATCTCATCATGATATCATCATCATTATATCATCATCATCATCTCATCATGATATCATCATCATCATCATCTCATCATATCATCATCATCATCATTACCGTCTCATCATGATATCATCATCATCAACTCATCATGATATATCATCATCTCATCATGATATCATCATCATCACCATCTCATCATGCTATCATTATCATCATCTCATCATGATATCATCATCATGATATCATCATCATCTCATCATGATATCATCATCATCATCATCTCATCATGATATCATCATCATCATTTCATCATGATATCATCATCATCATCATCTCATCATGATATCATCATCATCATCTCATCATGATATCATCATCATGATATCATCATGATATCATCATCATGATATCATCATCATCATCATCATCATCATCTCATCATGATATCATCATCATGATATCATCATCATCATCTCATCATGATATCATCATCATCATCATCTCATCATATCATCATCATCATTACCGTCTCATCATGATATCATCATCATCAACTCATCATGATATATCATCATCTCATCATGATATCATCATCATCACCATCTCATCATGCTATCATTATCATCATCTCATCATGATATCATCATCATGATATCATCATCATGATATCATCATCACCATCTCATCATGATATCATCATTATCATCATTTCATCATGATATCATCATCATCATCATCTCATCATGATATCATCATCATGATATCATCATCATCATCTCATCATGATATCATCATCATGATATCATCATCTCATCATGATATCATCATCATGATATCATCATCATCATCATGATATCATCATCATGATATCATCATCATCATCATGATATCATCATCATGATATCATCATCATCATCATCATCATCATCTCATCATGATATCATCATCATCAGCATCATCATCATCATCATCTCATCATGATATCATCATCATGATATCTTCATCATGATATAATCATCATCATCTCATCATGATTTCATCATCATCATCATCATCTCATCATATCATCATCATCATCATTACCGTCTCATCATGATATCATCATCATCAACTCATCATGATATATCATCATCTCATCATGATATCATCATCATCACCATCTCATCATGCTATCATCATCATGATATCATCATCATCATCATCTCATCATGATATCATCATCATCATCTCATCATGATATCATCATCATGATATCATCATCATCATCTCATCATTATATCATCATCATCATCATCTCATCATTATATCATCATCATGATATCATCATCATCATCATCATCTCATCATGATATCATCATCATCATCTCATCATGATATCATCATCATGATATCATCATCATGATATCATCATCATGATATCATCATCATGATATCATCATCATCTCATCATGATATCATCATCATCATCATCATCATCATCATCATCATCTCATCATGATATCATCATCATCATCATCTCATCATGATATCATCATCATTATATCATCATCTCATCATGATATCATCATCATCATCTCATCATGATATCATCATCATCATGATATCATCATCATGATATCATCATCATGATATCATCATCATCTCATCATGATATCATCATCATCATCATCATCATCATGATATCATCATCATCGTCATCTCATCATGATATCATCAACATTATATCATCATCTCATCATGATATCATCATCATCATCTCATCATGATATCATCATCATCATCATCATCATCATCTCATCATGATATCATCATCTCATCATGATATCATCATCATGATATCATCATCATCATCTCATCATGATATCATCATCATCATCATCTCATCATATCATCATCATCATCATTACCGTCTCATCATGATATCATCATCATGATATAATAATCATCATCTCATCATGATATCATCATCATCATCATCATCATCTCATCATGATATCATCATCATCATCATCATCATCTCATCATATCATCATCATCATCATCATCACCGTCTCATCATGATATCATCATCATCAACTCATCATGATATATCATCATCATCTCATCATGATATCATCATCATCACCATCTCATCATGATATCATCATCATCATCATCATCATCATCATCATGATATCATCATCATGATATCATCATCATGATATCATCATCATCATCATCATCATCATCTCATCATGATATCATCATCATGATATCATCATGAAATCATCATCATCATCATCATCATCATCTCATCATGATATCATCATCATGATATCATCATCATGATATCATCATCATGATATCATCATCATGATATCATCATCATCATCTCATCATCATGATATCATCATCATCATCTCATCATGATATCATCATCATGATATCATCATCATCATCATCTCATCATGATATCATCATCATCATCATCTCATCATATCATCATCATCATCATTACCGTCTCATCATGATATCATCATCATCACCATCTCATCATGCTATCATTATCATCATCTCATCATGATATCATCATCATGATATCATCATCATCTCATCATGATATCATCATCATCATCTCATCATGATATCATCATCATCATTTCATCATGATATCATCATCATCATCTCATCATGATATCATCATCATGATATCATAATCATCATCTCATCATGATATCATCATCATGATATCATCATCATCATCTCATCATGATATCATCATCATGATATCATCATCATCATCATCTCATCATGATATCATCATCATGATATCATCATCATCATCATCATCTCATCATGATATCATCATCATGATATCATCATCATCATCATCATCTCATCATGATATCATCATCATGATATCATCATCATCATCATCATCTCATCATGATATCATCATCATGATATCATCATCATCATCATCATCATCATCTCATCATGATATCATCATCATCATCATCATCTCATCATGATATCTTCATCATGATATAATCATCATCATCTCATCATGATATCATCATCATCATCACCATCTCATCATATCATCATCATCATCATTACCGTCTCATCATGATATCATCATCATGATATAATAATCATCATCTCATCATGATATCATCATCATCATCATCATCTCATCATATCATCATCATCATCATTACCGTCTCATCATGATATCATCATCATCAACTCATCATGATATATCATCATCATCTCATCATGATATCATCATCATCACCATCTCATCATGATATCATCATCATCATCATCATCATGATATCATCATCATCATCATCATCATCATCATCTCATCATGATATCATCATGAAATCATCATCATCATCATCATCATCTCATAATGATATCATCATCATGATATCATCATCATGATATCATCATCATGATATCATCATCATCATCTCATCATGATATCATCATCATGATATCATCATCATCATCTCATCATCATGATATCATCATCATCATCTCATCATGATATCATCATCATTATATCATCATCATCATCTCATCATGATATCATCATCATCATCATCTCATCATATCATCATCATCATCATTACCGTCTCATCATGATATCATCATCATCAACTCATCATGATATATCATCATCTCATCATGATATCATCATCATCACCATCTCATCATGCTATCATTATCATCATCTCATCATGATATCATCATCATGATATCATCATCATCTCATCATGATATCATCATCATCATCATCTCATCATGATATCATCATCATCATTTCATCATGATATCATCATCATCATCATCTCATCATGATATCATCATCATCATCTCATCATGATATCATCATCATGATATCATCATGATATCATCATCATGATATCATCATCATCATCATCATCTCATCATGATATCATCATCATGATATCATCATCATCATCTCATCATGATATCATCATCATCATCATCTCATCATATCATCATCATCATTACCGTCTCATCATGATATCATCATCATCAACTCATCATGATATATCATCATCTCATCATGATATCATCATCATCACCATCTCATCATGCTATCATTATCATCATCTCATCATGATATCATCATCATGATATCATCATCATGATATCATCATCACCATCTCATCATGATATCATCATTATCATCATTTCATCATGATATCATCATCATCATCTCATCATGATATCATCATCATGATATCATCATCATCATCTCATCATGATATCATCATCATGATATCATCATCTCATCATGATATCATCATCATGATATCATCATCATCATCATGATATCATCATCATGATATCATCATCATCATCATGATATCATCATCATGATATCATCATCATCATCATCATCATCATCTCATCATGATATCATCATCATCAGCATCATCATCATCATCATCTCATCATGATATCATCATCATGATATCTTCATCATGATATAATCATCATCATCTCATCATGATTTCATCATCATCATCATCATCTCATCATATCATCATCATCATCATTACCGTCTCATCATGATATCATCATCATCAACTCATCATGATATATCATCATCTCATCATGATATCATCATCATCACCATCTCATCATGCTATCATCATCATGATATCATCATCATCATCATCTCATCATGATATCATCATCATCATCTCATCATGATATCATCATCATCATCATCTCATCATGATATCATCATCATCATCTCATCATGATATCATCATCATGATATCATCATGATATCATCATCATGATATCATCATCATCATCATCATCTCATCATGATATCATCATCATGATATCATCATCATCATCTCATCATGATATCATCATCATCATCATCTCATCATATCATCATCATCATTACCGTCTCATCATGATATCATCATCATCAACTCATCATGATATATCATCATCTCATCATGATATCATCATCATCACCATCTCATCATGCTATCATTATCATCATCTCATCATGATATCATCATCATGATATCATCATCATGATATCATCATCACCATCTCATCATGATATCATCATTATCATCATTTCATCATGATATCATCATCATCATCTCATCATGATATCATCATCATGATATCATCATCATCATCTCATCATGATATCATCATCATGATATCATCATCTCATCATGATATCATCATCATGATATCATCATCATCATCATGATATCATCATCATGATATCATCATCATCATCATGATATCATCATCATGATATCATCATCATCATCATCATCATCATCTCATCATGATATCATCATCATCAGCATCATCATCATCATCATCTCATCATGATATCATCATCATGATATCTTCATCATGATATAATCATCATCATCTCATCATGATTTCATCATCATCATCATCATCTCATCATATCATCATCATCATCATTACCGTCTCATCATGATATCATCATCATCAACTCATCATGATATATCATCATCTCATCATGATATCATCATCATCACCATCTCATCATGCTATCATCATCATGATATCATCATCATCATCATCTCATCATGATATCATCATCATCATCTCATCATGATATCATCATCATGATATCATCATCATCATCTCATCATTATATCATCATCATCATCATCTCATCATTATATCATCATCATGATATCATCATCATCATCATCATCTCATCATGATATCATCATCATCATCTCATCATGATATCATCATCATGATATCATCATCATGATATCATCATCATGATATCATCATCATGATATCATCATCATCTCATCATGATATCATCATCATCATCATCATCATCATCATCATCTCATCATGATATCATCATCATCATCATCTCATCATGATATCATCATCATTATATCATCATCTCATCATGATATCATCATCATCATCTCATCATGATATCATCATCATCATGATATCATCATCATGATATCATCATCATGATATCATCATCATCTCATCATGATATCATCATCATCATCATCATCATCATGATATCATCATCATCGTCATCTCATCATGATATCATCATCATTATATCATCATCTCATCATGATATCATCATCATCATCTCATCATGATATCATCATCATCATCATCATCTCATCATGATATCATCATCATCATCTCATCATGATATCATCATCATGATATCATCATCATCATCTCATCATGATATCATCATCATCATCATCTCATCATATCATCATCATCATCATTACCGTCTCATCATGATATCATCATCATGATATAATAATCATCATCTCATCATGATATCATCATCATCATCATCATCTCATCATATCATCATCATCATCATTACCGTCTCATCATGATATCATCATCATCAACTCATCATGATATATCATCATCATCTCATCATGATATCATCATCATCATCACCATCTCATCATGATATCATCATCATCATCATCATCATCATCATAATCATCATCATCTCATCATGATATCATCATCATGATATCATCATCATGATATCATCATCATCATCATCATCATCTCATCATGATATCATCATCATGATATCATCATGAAATCATCATCATCATCATCATCATCATCTCATCATGATATCATCATCATGATATCATCATCATGATATCATCATCATGATATCATCATCATGATATCATCATCATCATCTCATCATGATATCATCATCATGATATCATCATCATCATCTCATCATCATGATATCATCATCATCTCATCATGATATCATCATCATCATCTCATCATGATATCATCATCATCATTTCATCATGATATCATCATCATCATCTCATCATGATATCATCATCATGATATCATCATCATCATCTCATCATGATATCATCATCATGATATCATCATCATGATATCATCATCATGATATCATCATCATGATATCATCATCATCATCATGATATCATCATCATGATATCATCATCATCATCATCATCATCATCTCATCATGATATCATCATCATCATCATCATCTCATCATGATATCATCATCATGATATCTTCATCATGATATAATCATCACATATAACCCAAACAAATCGGTGTGATTGGTGCGCTAAGTAAAATCCACCAGACAGTGTATAAAATTATATAGGAGAAAATGTAATATTTGCCTGAAAAAACTGTTGGTTCAGTGCAGTATAATGGAGGTCTTCAGTGTCTCCCAATATATATATAAGGGGACAGAAAAAGACAAATAGACATAGTGTAATACAGTAAATGTAAACAGTGCTGTTGCAGTGTGGGTAATTGCACTCACAAACAGTGTAGAAAAAGATGGCTCATCTATCTCTTGTAGAGATATCTCCTCTCTTCTCAATCTCACGTTCCCAGGCAATGAAACAAGATGAAGAGATGGTATATTAGATAGTAAAAGGTAGAAATTTAATAAAATATAATAGCATCTTACATATATAGTTGTAGATGTCAGATGTTCCTTCTGTGCCAGCAAAAAATCCAAATGGGGGACAAAATCCAAAAGACCAGTCCAACAAAAGGCAGATCCAGAAGGAGTTTACAAATTGACAATATAAAATCGAAAAATGGCAGTATAGGTAGGCACGCTACGCGTTTCGCCGCTATTTGGGCTTCCTCCTGGCGTGTCAAATAGCCCAAATAGCGGCGAAACGCGTAGCGTGCCTACCTATACTGCCATTTTTCGATTTTATATTGTCAATTTGTAAACTCCTTCTGGATCTGCCTTTTGTTGGACTGGTCTTTTGGATTTTGTCCCCCATTTGGATTTTTTGCTGGCACAGAAGGAACATCTGACATCTACAACTATATATGTAAGATGCTATTATATTTTATTAAATTTCTACCTTTTACTATCTAATATACCATCTCTTCATCTTGTTTCATTGCCTGGGAACGTGAGATTGAGAAGAGAGGAGATATCTCTACAAGAGATAGATGAGCCATCTTTTTCTACACTGTTTGTGAGTGCAATTACCCACACTGCAACAGCACTGTTTACATTTACTGTATTACACTATGTCTATTTGTCTTTTTCTGTCCCCTTATATATATATTGGGAGACACTGAAGACCTCCATTATACTGCACTGAACCAACAGTTTTTTCAGGCAAATATTACATTTTCTCCTATATAATTTTATACACTGTCTGGTGGATTTTACTTAGCGCACCAATCACACCGATTTGTTTGGGTTATATGTTTTGTTTTTTGCACGTGTGTCTTCAGAGGAACACATAGATTGGTGCTGCTTTGTTGCAGTTTAAAGCGCCAAGATTTATCCTTTCTGTCTGATGATATAATCATCATCATCTCATCATGATATCATCATCATCATCACCATCTCATCATATCATCATCATCATCATTACCGTCTCATCATGATATCATCATCATGATATAATAATCATCATCTCATCATGATATCATCATCATCATCATCATCTCATCATATCATCATCATCATCATTACCGTCTCATCATGATATCATCATCATCAACTCATCATGATATCATCATCATCAACTCATCATGATATATCATCATCATCTCATCATGATATCATCATCATCACCATCTCATCATGATATCATCATCATCATCATCTCATCATGATATCATCATCATGATATCATCATCATGATATCATCATCATCATCATCATCATCATCATCATCTCATCATGATATCATCATCATGATATCATCATGAAATCATCATCATCATCATCATCATCATCTCATAATGATATCATCATCATGATATCATCATCATGATATCATCATCATGATATCATCATCATCATCTCATCATGATATCATCATCATCATCATCTCATCATATCATCATCATCATCATTACCGTCTCATCATGATATCATCATCATCAACTCATCATGATATATCATCATCTCATCATGATATCATCATCATCACCATCTCATCATGCTATCATTATCATCATCTCATCATGATATCATCATCATGATATCATCATCATCTCATCATGATATCATCATCATCATCATCTCATCATGATATCATCATCATCATTTCATCATGATATCATCATCATCATCATCTCATCATGATATCATCATCATCATCATCTCATCATGATATCATCATCATGATATCATCATCATCATCATCATCATCATCTCATTATGATATCATCATCATGATATCATCATCATCATCTCATCATGATATCATCATCATGATATCATCATCATCATCATCATCATCATCTCATTATGATATCATCATCATGATATCATCATCATCATCTCATCATGATATCATCATCATCATCATCTCATCATATCATCATCATCATCATTACCGTCTCATCATGATATCATCATCATCAACTCATCATGATATATCATCATCTCATCATGATATCATCATCATCACCATCTCATCATGCTATCATTATCATCATCTCATCATGATATCATCATCATGATATCATCATCATCTCATCATGATATCATCATCATGATATCATCATCACCATCTCATCATGATATCATCATTATCATCATTTCATCATGATATCATCATCATCATCTCATCATGATATCATCATCATGATATCATCATCATCATCTCATCATGATATCATCATCATGATATCATCATCTCAACATGATATCATCATCATGATATCATCATCATGATATCATCATCATCATCATCATCATCATCATCTCATCATGATATCATCATCATCAGCATCATCAGCATCATCATCTCATCATGATATCATCATCATGATATCTTCATCATGATATAATCATCATCATCTCATCATGATTTCATCATCATCATCATCATCTCATCATATCATCATCATCATCATTACCGTCTCATCATGATATCATCATCATCAACTCATCATGATATATCATCATCTCATCATGATATCATCATCATCACCATCTCATCATGCTATCATCATCATGATATCATCATCATCATCATCTCATCATGATATCATCATCATCATCTCATCATGATATCATCATCATGATATCATCATCATCATCTCATCATTATATCATCATCATCATCATCATCATCTCATCATTATATCATCATCATGATATCATCATCATCATCATCATCTCATCATGATATCATCATCATGATATCATCATCATGATATCATCATCATGATATCATCATCATCTCATCATGATATCATCATCATGATATCATCATCATCTCATCATGATATCATCATCATCATCATCATGATATCATCATCATCATCATCATCATCATCATCATGATATCATCATCATCATCATCATCATCATCATCATCTCATCATGATATCATCATCATCATCATCTCATCATGATATCATCATCATTATATCATCATCTCATCATGATATCATCATCATCATCTCATCATGATATCATCATCATCATCATCATCATCTCATCATGATATCATCATCATCATCTCATCATGATATCATCATCATGATATCATCATCATCATCTCATCATGATATCATCATCATCATCATCTCATCATATCATCATCATCATCATTACCGTCTCATCATGATATCATCATCATGATATAATAATCATCATCTCATCATGATATCATCATCATCATCATCATCATCTCATCATATCATCATCATCATCATTACCGTCTCATCATGATATCATCATCATCAACTCATCATGATATATCATCATCATCTCATCATGATATCATCATCATCATCACCATCTCATCATGATATCATCATCATCATCATCATCATCATAATCATCATCATCTCATCATGATATCATCATCACGATATCATCATCATGATATCATCATCATCATCATCATCATCTCATCATGATATCATCATCATGATATCATCATGAAATCATCATCATCATCATCATCATCATCATCTCATCATGATATCATCATCATGATATCATCATCATGATATCATCATCATCATCTCATCATGATATCATCATCATGATATCATCATCATCATCTCATCATCATGATATCATCATCATCATCTCATCATGATATCATCATCATTATATCATCATCATCATCTCATCATGATATCATCATCATCATCATCTCATCATATCATCATCATCATCATTACCGTCTCATCATGATATCATCATCATCAACTCATCATGATATATCATCATCTCATCATGATATCATCATCATCACCATCTCATCATGCTATCATTATCATCATCTCATCATGATATCATCATCATGATATCATCATCATCTCATCATGATATCATCATCATCATCATCTCATCATGATATCATCATCATCATTTCATCATGATATCATCATCATCATCTCATCATGATATCATCATCATCATCTCATCATGATATCATCATCATGATATCATCATCTCATCATGATATCATCATGATATCATCATCATCATCATCATCATCATCATCTCATCATGATATCATCATCATCATCATCATCTCATCATGATATCATTATCATGATATCTTCATCATGATATAATCATCATCATCTCATCATGATATCATCATCATCATCTCATCATATCATCATCATCATCATTACCGTCTCATCATGATATCATCATCATCAACTCATCATGATATCATCATCATCACCATCTCATCATGCTATCATTATCATCATCTCATCATGATATCATCATCATGATATCATCATCATGATATCATCATCATCATCATAATCATCATCATCTCATCATGATATCATCATCATGATATCATCATCATCATCATCATCATCATCATCTCATCATGATATCATCATCATGATATCATCATGAAATCATCATCATCATCATCATCTCATCATGATATCATCATCATGATATCATCATCATCATCATCATCTCATCATGATATCATCATAATTATCTCATCATGATATCATCATCATGATATCATCATCATCATCATCATCATCATCATCATCATCTCATCATGATATCATCATAATCATCTCATCATGATATCATCATCATCATGATATCATCATAATGATATCATCATCATCATCATCATCTCATCATGATATCATCATCATGATATCATCATCTCATCATGATATCATCATAATCATCTCATCATGATATCATCATCATCATCATGATATCATCAACATGATATCATCATCATCATCATCTCATCATGATATTATCATCATGATATCATTATCATCATCATCATCATCATCTCATCATGATATCATCATAATCATCTCATCATGATATCATCATCATCATGATATCATCATAATGATATCATCATCATCATCATCATCTCATCATAATATCATCATCATGATATCATCATCTCATCATGATATCATCATCTCATCATGATATCATCATCATCATCTCATCATGATATTATCATCATGATATCATTATCATCATCATCATCATCATCATCATCATCATCATCATCTCATCATGATATCATCATCATCATCACCATCTCATCATGATATCATCATCATCATCATCATCATCATAATCATCATCATCTCATCATGATATCATCATCATGATATCATCATCATGATATCATCATCATCATCATCATCATCATCATCATCTCATCATGATATCATCATCATGATATCATCATGAAATCATCATCATCATCATCATCATCTCATCATGATATCATCATCATGATATCATCATCATGATATCATCATCATCATCTCATCATGATATCATCATCATGATATCATCATCATCATCTCATCATCATGATATCATCATCATCATCTCATCATGATATCATCATCATTATATCATCATCATCATCTCATCATGATATCATCATCATCATCATCTCATCATATCATCATCATCATCATTACCGTCTCATCATGATATCATCATCATCAACTCATCATGATATATCATCATCTCATCATGATATCATCATCATCACCATCTCATCATGCTATCATTATCATCATCTCATCATGATATCATCATCATGATATCATCATCATCTCATCATGATATCATCATCATCATCATCTCATCATGATATCATCATCATCATTTCATCATGATATCATCATCATCATCTCATCATGATATCATCATCATGATATCATCATCATCATCTCATCATGATATCATCATCATGATATCATCATCTCATCATGATATCATCATGATATCATCATCATCATCATCATCATCATCATCACATCATGATATCATCATCATCATCATCATCTCATCATGATATCATCATCATGATATCTTCATCATGATATAATCATCATCATCTCATCATGATATCATCATCATCATCTCATCATATCATCATCATCATCATTACCGTCTCATCATGATATCATCATCATCAACTCATCATGATATATCATCATCTCATCATGATATCATCATCATGATATCATCATCATCATCATCATCTCATCATGATATCATCATCATGATATCATCATGAAATCATCATCATCATCATCATCATCATCTCATCATGATATCATCATCATCATCATCATCTCATCATGATATCATCATCATCATCATCATCATCATCATCATATCATCATCATCATCATCATCATCATCTCATCATGATATCATCATCATCATCATCATCATCATCATCTCATCATGATATCATCATCATGATATCATCATCATCATCTCATCATGATATCATCATCATCATCATCATCTCATCATGATATCATCATCATGACATCATCATCATGATATCATCATCATGATATCATCATCATGATATCATCATCATCTCATCATGATATCATCATCATCATCATCTCATCATGATATCATCATCATCATCATCATCTCATCATGATATCATCATCATCATCATCTCATCATGATATCATCATCATCATCATCATCTCATCATGATATCATCATCATCATCATCTCATCATATCATCATCATCATCATTACCGTCTCATCATGATATCATCATCATGATATAATAATCATCATCTCATCATGATATCATCATCATCATCATCATCTCATCATATCATCATCATCATCATTACCGTCTCATCATGATATCATCATCATCAACTCATCATGATATATCATCATCATCTCATCATGATATCATCATCATCACCATCTCATCATGATATAATAATCATCATCTCATCATGATATCATCATCATCATCATCATCTCATCATATCATCATCATCATCATTACCGTCTCATCATGATATCATCATCATCAACTCATCATGATATATCATCATCATCTCATCATGATATCATCATCATCACCATCTCATCATGATATCATCATCATCATCATCATCATGATATCATCATCATCATCATCATCATCATCATCTCATCATGATATCATCATCATGATATCATCATGAAATCATCATCATCATCATCATCATCTCATAATGATATCATCATCATGATATCATCATCATGATATCATCATCATGATATCATCATCATCATCTCATCATGATATCATCATCATGATATCATCATCATCATCTCATCATCATGATATCATCATCATCATCTCATCATGATATCATCATCATTATATCATCATCATCATCTCATCATGATATCATCATCATCATCATCTCATCATATCATCATCATCATCATTACCGTCTCATCATGATATCATCATCATCAACTCATCATGATATATCATCATCTCATCATGATATCATCATCATCACCATCTCATCATGCTATCATTATCATCATCTCATCATGATATCATCATCATGATATCATCATCATCTCATCATGATATCATCATCATCATCATCTCATCATGATATCATCATCATCATTTCATCATGATATCATCATCATCATCATCTCATCATGATATCATCATCATCATCTCATCATGATATCATCATCATGATATCATCATGATATCATCATCATGATATCATCATCATCATCATCATCATCATCATCTCATCATGATATCATCATCATGATATCATCATCATCATCTCATCATGATATCATCATCATCATCATCTCATCATATCATCATCATCATTACCGTCTCATCATGATATCATCATCATCAACTCATCATGATATATCATCATCTCATCATGATATCATCATCATCACCATCTCATCATGCTATCATTATCATCATCTCATCATGATATCATCATCATGATATCATCATCATCTCATCATGATATCATCATCATGATATCATCATCACCATCTCATCATGATATCATCATTATCATCATTTCATCATGATATCATCATCATCATCTCATCATGATATCATCATCATGATATCATCATCATGATATCATCATCATCATCTCATCATGATATCATCATCATGATATCATCATCTCATCATGATATCATCATCATGATATCATCATCATCATCATGATATCATCATCATGATATCATCATCATCATCATCATCATCATCTCATCATGATATCATCATCATCAGCATCATCATCATCATCATCTCATCATGATATCATCATCATGATATCTTCATCATGATATAATCATCATCATCTCATCATGATTTCATCATCATCATCATCATCTCATCATATCATCATCATCATCATTACCGTCTCATCATGATATCATCATCATCAACTCATCATGATATATCATCATCTCATCATGATATCATCATCATCACCATCTCATCATGCTATCATCATCATGATATCATCATCATCATCATCTCATCATGATATCATCATCATCATCATCTCATCATGATATCATCATCATGATATCATCATCATCATCTCATCATTATATCATCATCATCATCATCTCATCATTATATCATCATCATGATATCATCATCATCATCATCATCTCATCATGATATCATCATCATCATCTCATCATGATATCATCATCATGATATCATCATCATGATATCATCATCATGATATCATCATCATCTCATCATGATATCATCATCATCATCATCATCATCATCATCATCATCTCATCATGATATCATCATCATCATCATCTCATCATGATATCATCATCATCATCATCTCATCATCATCTCATCATGATATCATCATCTCATCATGATATCATCATCATCATCTCATCATGATATCATCATCATCATGATATCATCATCATGATATCATCATCATGATATCATCATCATCTCATCATGATATCATCATCATCATCATCATCATCATCATCATCATCATCATCATCATCATCATGATATCATCATCATCGTCATCTCATCATGATATCATCATCATTATATCATCATCTCATCATGATATCATCATCATCATCTCATCATGATATCATCATCATCATCATCATCTCATCATGATATCATCATCATCATCTCATCATGATATCATCATCATGATATCATCATCATCATCTCATCATGATATCATCATCATCATCATCTCATCATATCATCATCATCATCATTACCGTCTCATCATGATATCATCATCATGATATAATAATCATCATCTCATCATGATATCATCATCATCATCATCATCTCATCATATCATCATCATCATCATTACCGTCTCATCATGATATCATCATCATCAACTCATCATGATATATCATCATCATCTCATCATGATATCATCATCATCATCACCATCTCATCATGATATCATCATCATCATCATCATCATCATCATCATAATCATCATCATCTCATCATGATATCATCATCATGATATCATCATCATGATATCATCATCATCATCATCATCTCATCATGATATCATCATCATGATATCATCATGAAATCATCATCATCATCATCATCATCTCATCATGATATCATCATCATGATATCATCATCATGATATCATCATCATGATATCATCATCATCATCTCATCATGATATCATCATCATGATATCATCATCATCATCTCATCATCATGATATCATCATCATCTCATCATGATATCATCATCATCATCTCATCATGATATCATCATCATCATTTCATCATGATATCATCATCATCATCTCATCATGATATCATCATCATGATATCATCATCATCATCTCATCATGATATCATCATCATGATATCATCATCATGATATCATCATCATGATATCATCATCATGATATCATCATCATCATCATGATATCATCATCATGATATCATCATCATCATCATCATCTCATCATGATATCATCATCATCATCATCATCTCATCATGATATCATCATCATGATATCTTCATCATGATATAATCATCATCATCTCATCATGATATCATCATCATCATCACCATCTCATCATATCATCATCATCATCATTACCGTCTCATCATGATATCATCATCATGATATAATAATCATCATCTCATCATGATATCATCATCATCATCATCATCTCATCATATCATCATCATCATCATTACCGTCTCATCATGATATCATCATCATCAACTCATCATGATATCATCATCATCAACTCATCATGATATATCATCATCATCTCATCATGATATCATCATCATCACCATCTCATCATGATATCATCATCATCATCATCATCATCATCTCATCATGATATCATCATCATGATATCATCATCATCATCATCATCATCATCATCATCATCATCATCATCATCATCATCTCATCATGATATCATCATCATGATATCATCATGAAATCATCATCATCATCATCATCATCATCTCATAATGATATCATCATCATGATATCATCATCATGATATCATCATCATGATATCATCATCATCATCTCATCATGATATCATCATCATCATCATCTCATCATATCATCATCATCATCATTACCGTCTCATCATGATATCATCATCATCAACTCATCATGATATATCATCATCTCATCATGATATCATCATCATCACCATCTCATCATGCTATCATTATCATCATCTCATCATGATATCATCATCATGATATCATCATCATCTCATCATGATATCATCATCATCATCATCTCATCATGATATCATCATCATCATTTCATCATGATATCATCATCATCATCATCTCATCATGATATCATCATCATCATCATCTCATCATGATATCATCATCATGATATCATCATCATCATCATCATCATCATCTCATTATGATATCATCATCATGATATCATCATCATCATCTCATCATGATATCATCATCATCATCATCTCATCATATCATCATCATCATCATTACCGTCTCATCATGATATCATCATCATCAACTCATCATGATATATCATCATCTCATCATGATATCATCATCATCACCATCTCATCATGCTATCATTATCATCATCTCATCATGATATCATCATCATGATATCATCATCATCTCATCATGATATCATCATCATGATATCATCATCACCATCTCATCATGATATCATCATTATCATCATTTCATCATGATATCATCATCATCATCTCATCATGATATCATCATCATGATATCATCATCATCATCTCATCATGATATCATCATCATGATATCATCATCTCAACATGATATCATCATCATGATATCATCATCATGATATCATCATCATCATCATCATCATCATCTCATCATGATATCATCATCATCAGCATCATCAGCATCATCATCTCATCATGATATCATCATCATGATATCTTCATCATGATATAATCATCATCATCTCATCATGATTTCATCATCATCATCATCATCTCATCATATCATCATCATCATCATTACCGTCTCATCATGATATCATCATCATCAACTCATCATGATATATCATCATCTCATCATGATATCATCATCATCACCATCTCATCATGCTATCATCATCATGATATCATCATCATCATCATCTCATCATGATATCATCATCATCATCTCATCATGATATCATCATCATGATATCATCATCATCATCTCATCATTATATCATCATCATCATCATCATCATCTCATCATTATATCATCATCATGATATCATCATCATCATCATCATCTCATCATGATATCATCATCATGATATCATCATCATGATATCATCATCATGATATCATCATCATGATATCATCATCATCTCATCATGATATCATCATCATGATATCATCATCATCTCATCATGATATCATCATCATCATCATCATGATATCATCATCATCATCATCATCATCATCATCATCATCATCTCATCATGATATCATCATCATCATCATCTCATCATGATATCATCATCATTATATCATCATCTCATCATGATATCATCATCATCATCTCATCATGATATCATCATCATCATCATCATCTCATCATGATATCATCATCATCATCTCATCATGATATCATCATCATGATATCATCATCATCATCTCATCATGATATCATCATCATCATCATCTCATCATATCATCATCATCATCATTACCGTCTCATCATGATATCATCATCATGATATAATAATCATCATCTCATCATGATATCATCATCATCATCATCTCATATCATCATCATCATCATTACCGTCTCATCATGATATCATCATCATCAACTCATCATGATATATCATCATCATCTCATCATGATATCATCATCATCATCACCATCTCATCATGATATCATCATCATCATCATCATCATCATAATCATCATCATCTCATCATGATATCATCATCACGATATCATCATCATGATATCATCATCATCATCATCATCATCATCTCATCATGATATCATCATCATGATATCATCATGAAATCATCATCATCATCATCATCATCATCTCATCATGATATCATCATCACGATATCATCATCATGATATCATCATCATCATCTCATCATGATATCATCATCATGATATCATCATCATCATCTCATCATCATGATATCATCATCATCATCTCATCATGATATCATCATCATTATATCATCATCATCATCTCATCATGATATCATCATCATCATCATCTCATCATATCATCATCATCATCATCATTACCGTCTCATCATGATATCATCATCATCAACTCATCATGATATATCATCATCTCATCATGATATCATCATCATCACCATCTCATCATGCTATCATTATCATCATCTCATCATGATATCATCATCATGATATCATCATCATCTCATCATGATATCATCATCATCATCATCTCATCATGATATCATCATCATCATTTCATCATGATATCATCATCATCATCTCATCATGATATCATCATCATCATCTCATCATGATATCATCATCATGATATCATCATCTCATCATGATATCATCATGATATCATCATCATCATCATCATCATCATCTCATCATGATATCATCATCATCATCATCATCTCATCATGATATCATTATCATGATATCTTCATCATGATATAATCATCATCATCTCATCATGATATCATCATCATCATCTCATCATATCATCATCATCATCATTACCGTCTCATCATGATATCATCATCATCAACTCATCATGATATCATCATCATCACCATCTCATCATGCTATCATTATCATCATCTCATCATGATATCATCATCATGATATCATCATCATCATCATAATCATCATCATCTCATCATGATATCATCATCATGATATCATCATCATCATCATCATCATCATCATCATCTCATCATGATATCATCATCATGATATCATCATGAAATCATCATCATCATCATCTCATCATGATATCATCATCATGATATCATCATCATCATCATCATCATCATCTCATCATGATATCATCATAATCATCTCATCATGATATCATCATCATGATATCATCATCATCATCATCATCATCATCTCATCATGATATCATCATAATCATCTCATCATGATATCATCATCATCATGATATCATCATAATTATATCATCATCATCATCATCATCATCTCATCATGATATCATCATCATGATATCATCATCTCATCATGATATCATCATAATCATCTCATCATGATATCATCATCATCATCATGATATCATCAACATGATATCATCATCATCATCATCTCATCATGATATTATCATCATGATATCATTATCATCATCATCATCATCATCTCATCATGATATCATCATAATCATCTCATCATGATATCATCATCATCATGATATCATCATAATGATATCATCATCATCATCATCATCTCATCATAATATCATCATCATGATATCATCATCTCATCATGATATCATCATCATCATCTCATCATGATATTATCATCATGATATCATTATCATCATCATCATCATCATCATCATCTCATCATGATATCATCATCATCATCATCACCATCTCATCATGATATCATCATCATCATCATCATCATCATCATCTCATCATGATATCATCATCATGATATCATCATCATGATATCATCATCATCATCATCATCATCATCATCATCATCATCTCATCATGATATCATCATCATGATATCATCATGAAATCATCATCATCATCATCATCATCTCATCATGATATCATCATCATGATATCATCATCATGATATCATCATCATCATCTCATCATGATATCATCATCATGATATCATCATCATCATCTCATCATCATGATATCATCATCATCATCTCATCATGATATCATCATCATTATATCATCATCATCATCTCATCATGATATCATCATCATCATCATCTCATCATATCATCATCATCATCATTACCGTCTCATCATGATATCATCATCATCAACTCATCATGATATATCATCATCTCATCATGATATCATCATCATCACCATCTCATCATGCTATCATTATCATCATCTCATCATGATATCATCATCATGATATCATCATCATCTCATCATGATATCATCATCATCATCATCTCATCATGATATCATCATCATCATTTCATCATGATATCATCATCATCATCTCATCATGATATCATCATCATGATATCATCATCATCATCTCATCATGATATCATCATCATGATATCATCATCTCATCATGATATCATCATGATATCATCATCATCATCATCATGATATCATCATCATCATCATCATCATCATCATCATCATCATCACATCATGATATCATCATCATCATCATCATCTCATCATGATATCATCATCATGATATCTTCATCATGATATAATCATCATCATCTCATCATGATATCATCATCATCATCTCATCATATCATCATCATCATCATTACCGTCTCATCATGATATCATCATCATCAACTCATCATGATATATCATCATCTCATCATGATATCATCATCATGATATCATCATCATCATCATCATCATCATCTCATCATGATATCATCATCATGATATCATCATGAAATCATCATCATCATCATCATCATCTCATCATGATATCATCATCATCATCATCATCTCATCATGATATCATCATCATCATCATCATCATCATCATATCATCATCATCATCATCATCATCATCTCATCATGATATCATCATCATCATCATCATCATCATCATCTCATCATGATATCATCATCATGATATCATCATCATCATCTCATCATGATATCATCATCATCATCATCATCTCATCATGATATCATCATCATGACATCATCATCATGATATCATCATCATGATATCATCATCATGATATCATCATCATCTCATCATGATATCATCATCATCATCATCTCATCATGATATCATCATCATCATCATCATCTCATCATGATATCATCATCATCATCATCTCATCATGATATCATCATCATCATCATCATCTCATCATGATATCATCATCATCATCATCTCATCATATCATCATCATCATCATTACCGTCTCATCATGATATCATCATCATGATATAATAATCATCATCTCATCATGATATCATCATCATCATCATCATCTCATCATATCATCATCATCATCATTACCGTCTCATCATGATATCATCATCATCAACTCATCATGATATATCATCATCATCTCATCATGATATCATCATCATCACCATCTCATCATGATATCATCATCATGATATCATCATCATCATCTCATCATGATATCATCATCATGATATCATCATCATCATCATCATCATCTCATCATGATATCATCATCATGATATCATCATCATCATCATCATCATCATCTCATCATGATATCATCATCATGATATCATCATGAAATCATCATCATCATCTCATCATGATATCATCATCATGATATCATCATGAAATCATCATCATCATCATCATCATCATCTCATCATGATATCATCATCATGATATCATCATCATCATCTCATCATGATATCATCATCATGATATCATCATCATCATCTCATCATCATGATATCATCATCATCATCTCATCATGATATCATCATCATGATATCATCATCATCATCATCTCATCATGATATCATCATCATCATCATCTCATCATATCATCATCATCATCATTACCGTCTCATCATGATATCATCATCATCAACTCATCATGATATATCATCATCTCATCATGATATCATCATCATCACCATCTCATCATGCTATCATTATCATCATCTCATCATGATATCATCATCATGATATCATCATCATCTCATCATGATATCATCATCATCATCTCATCATGATATCATCATCATCATTTCATCATGATATCATCATCATCATCTCATCATGATATCATCATCATGATATCATCATCATCATCTCATCATGATATCATCATCATGATATCATCATCATGATATCATCATCTCATCATGATATCATCATCATGATATCATCATCATCATCATCATCATCATCTCATCATGATATCATCATCATCATCATCATCATCTCATCATGATATCATCATCATGATATCTTCATCATGATATAATCATCATCATCTCATCATGATATCATCATCATCATCATCACCATCTCATCATATCATCATCATCATCATTACCGTCTCATCATGATATCATCATCATCAACTCATCATGATATATCATCATCTCATCATGATATCATCATCATCACCATCTCATCATGCTATCATTATCATCATCTCATCATGATATCATCATCATGATATCATCATCATCATAATCATCATCATCTCATCATGATATCATCATCATGATATCATCATCATCATCATCATCATCATCTCATCATGATATCATCATCATGATATCATCATGAAATCATCATCATCATCTCATCATGATATCATCAACATGATATCATCATCATGATATCATCATCTCATCATGATATCATCATAATCATCTCATCATGATATCATCATCATCATCATATCATCATAATGATATCATCATCATCATCATCATCTCATCATGATATCATCATCATGATATCATCATCTCATCATCATATCATCATAATCATCTCATCATGATATCATCATCATCATCATGATATCATCAACATGATATCATCATCATCATCATCTCATCATGATATTATCATCATGATATCATTATCATCATCATCATCATCATCATCATCTCATCATGATATCATCATCATCATCATCATCATCTCATCATGATATCATCATCATCATCTCATCATGATATTATCATCATGATATCATTATCATCATGATATCATTATCATCATCATCATCATGATATCATCATCATCATCATCTCATCATGATATCATCATCATTATATCATCATCATCATCATCTCATCATGATATCATCATCATGATATCATCATCATCATCTCATCATGATATCATCATCATCATCATCATCATCATCTCATCATGATATCATCATCATCATCATCTCATCATGATATCATCATCATCATCATCTTCTCATCATGATATCATCATGATATCATCATCATCATCATCTCATCATGATATCATCATCATGATATCATAATCATCATCATCATCTCATCATGATATCATCATCATCATCATCTCATCATGATATCATCATCATGATATCATCATCATCATCATCATCATCTCATCATGATATCATCATCATCATCATCATCATCTCATCATGATATCATCATCATCATCATCATCATCATCATCTCATCATGATATCATCATCATGATATCATCATGAAATCATCATCATCATCATCATCATCATCTCATCATGATATCATCATCATGATATCATCATCATGATATCATCATCATGATATCATCATCATGATATCATCATCATGATATCATCATCATCATCTCATCATGATATCATCATCATGATATCATCATCATGATATCATCATTATCATCTCATCATGATATCATCATCATGATATCATCATCATTATATCATCATCATCATCTCATCATGATATCATCATCATCATCATCTCATCATATCATCATCATCATCATTACCGTCTCATCATGATATCATCATCATCAACTCATCATGATATATCATCATATCATCATGATATCATCATCATCACCATCTCATCATGCTATCATTATCATCATCTCATCATGATATCATCATCATGATATCATCATCATCTCATCATGATATCATCATCATCATCATCTCATCATGATATCATCATCATCATTTCATCATGATATCATCATCATCATCTCATCATGATATCATCATCATGATATCATCATCATCATCTCATCATGATATCATCATCATGATATCATCATCATCATCATGATATCATCATCATGATATCATCATCATCATCATCATCATCATCATCATCTCATCATGATATCATCATCATCATCATCATCTCATCATGATATCATCATCATGATATCTTCATCATGATATAATCATCATCATCTCATCATGATATCATCATCATCATCATCATCTCATCATATCATCATCATCATCATTACCGTCTCATCATGATATCATCATCATCAACTCATCATGATATATCATCATCTCATCATGATATCATCATCATCACCATCTCATCATGCTATCATTATCATCATCTCATCATGATATCATCATCATGATATCATCATCATCATCATCATAATCATCATCATCTCATCATGATATCATCCTCATGATATCATCATCATCATCATCTCATCATGATATCATCATCATGATATCATCATGAAATCATCATCATCATCATCTCATCATGATATCATCATCATGATATCATCATCATCATCATCATCATCATCTCATCATGATATCATCATAATCATCTCATCATGATATCATCATCATCATGATATCATCATAATGATATCATCATCATCATCATCTCATCATGATATCATCATCATGATATCATCATCTCATCATGATATCATCATAATCATCTCATCATGATATCATCATCATCATCATGATATCATCAACATGATATCATCATCATCATCATCTCATCATGATATTATCATCATGATATCATTATCATCATCATCATCATCATCATCATCATCATCATCATCATCATCATCTCATCATGATATCATCATCATCATCATCATCATCTCATCATGATATCATCATCATCATCTCATCATGATATTAGCATCATGATATCATTATCATTATCATCATCATCATCATCATGATATCATCATCATGATATCATCATCATCATCATCATCATCATGATATCATCATCATCATCATCTCATCATGATATCATCATCATTATATCATCATCATCATCATCTCATCATGATATCATCATCATGATATCATCATCATCATCTCGTCATGATATCATCATGATATCATCATCATCATCATCATCATCTCATCATGATATCATCATCATCATCATCTCATCATGATATCATCATCATCATCATCATCTTCTCATCATGATATCATCATCATGATATCATCATCATCATCATCATCATCATCTCATCATGATATCATCATCATGATATCATAATCATCATCATCATCTCATCATGATATCATCATCATGGTATCATCATCTCATCATGATATCATCATCATGATATCATCATCATCATCATCTCATCATGATATCATCATCATCATCATCATCATCATCATCATCATCATCATCTCATCATGATATCATCATCATGATATCATCATCATCATCTCATCATGATATCATCATCATCATCTCATCATGATATCATCATCATCATCATCATCATCTCATCATGATATCATCATCATCATCATCTCATCATGATATCATCATCATGATATCATCATGAAATCATCATCATCATCTCATCATGATATCATCAACATGATATCATCATCATGATATCATCATCTCATCATGATATCATCATAATCATCTCATCATGATATCATCATCATCATGATAACATCATCATGATATCATCATCATCATCATCTCATCATGATATCATCATCATCATCATCATCATCATCATCTCATCATGATATCATCATCATGATATCATCATCTCATCATGATATCATCATCATGATATCATCATCTCATCATGATATCATCATCATGATATCATTATCATCATCATCATCATCATCTCATCATGATATCATCATCATGATATCATCATCATCATCATCATCATCTCATCATGATATCATCATCATGATATCATTATCATCATCATCATCATCATCATCATGATATCATCATCATGATATCATCATCATCTCATCATGATATCATCATCATCTCATCATGATATCATCATCATCATCTCATCATTATATCATCATCATCATCATCATCATCTCATCATGATATCATCATCATGATATCATCATCATCTCATCATGATATCATCATCATCATCATCATCATCTCATCATGATATCATCATCATGATATCATCATCATCATCTCATCATGATATCATCATCATCATCATCATCATCATCTCATCATGATATCATCATCATCATCATCTCATCATGATATCATCATCATCATCATCTTCTCATCATGATATCATCATGATATCATCATCATCATCATCTCATCATGATATCATCATCATGATATCATAATCATCATCATCATCTCATCATGATATCATCATCATCATCATCTCATCATGATATCATCATCATGATATCATCATCATCATCATCATCATCTCATCATGATATCATCATCATCATCATCATCATCTCATCATGATATCATCATCATCATCATCATCATCATCATCATCATCTCATCATGATATCATCATCATGATATCATCATGAAATCATCATCATCATCATCATCATCATCTCATCATGATATCATCATCATGATATCATCATCATGATATCATCATCATGATATCATCATCATGATATCATCATCATGATATCATCATCATGATATCATCATCATCATCTCATCATGATATCATCATCATGATATCATCATCATGATATCATCATTATCATCTCATCATGATATCATCATCATGATATCATCATCATTATATCATCATCATCATCTCATCATGATATCATCATCATCATCATCTCATCATATCATCATCATCATCATTACCGTCTCATCATGATATCATCATCATCAACTCATCATGATATATCATCATCTCATCATGATATCATCATCATCACCATCTCATCATGCTATCATTATCATCATCTCATCATGATATCATCATCATGATATCATCATCATCTCATCATGATATCATCATCATCATCATCTCATCATGATATCATCATCATCATTTCATCATGATATCATCATCATCATCTCATCATGATATCATCATCATCATCTCATCATGATATCATCATCATCATCATCTCATCATATCATCATCATCATCATCATTTCATCATGATATCATCATCATCATCTCATCATGATATCATCATCATGATATCATCATCATGATATCATCATCATCATCTTATCCTGATATCATCATCATGATATCATCATCTCATCATGATATCATCATCATGATATCATCATCATGATATCATCATCATGATATCATCATCATCATCATCATCATCTCATCATGATATCATCATCATGATATCATCATCATGATATCTTCATCATGATATAATCATCATCATCTCATCATGATATCATCATCATCATCATCATCATCATTACAGTCTCATCATGATATCATCATCATCAACTCATCATGATATATCATCATCTCATCATGATATCATCATCATCACCATCTCATCATGCTATCATCATCATGATATCATCATCATCATCATCTCATCATGATATCATCATCATCATCTCATCATGATATCATCATCATGATATCATCATCATCATCTCATCATTATATCATCATCATCATCTCATCATTATATCATCATCATGATATCATCATCATCATCATCATCTCATCATGATATCATCATCATCATCATCATCTCATCATGATATCATCATCATCATCATCATCTCATCATGATATCATCATCATGATATCATCATCATGATATCATCATCATGATATCATCATCATGATATCATCATCATCTCATCATATCATCATCATCATCATCATCATCTCATCATGATATCATCATCATCATCATCATCTCATCATGATATCATCATCATGATATCATCATCTCATCATGATATCATCATCATGATATCATTATCATCATCATCATCATCATCATCATCTCATCATGATATCATCATCATGATATCATCATCATCATCATCTCATCATGATATCATCATCATCATCTCATCATGATATCATCATCATGATATCATCATCATCATCTCATCATGATATCATCATCATGATATCATCATCATCATCTCATCATGATATCATCATCATCATCATCTCATCATATCATCATCATCATCATTACCGTCTCATCATGATATCATCATCATCAACTCATCATTATATATCATCATCTCATCATGATATCATCATCATCACCATCTCATCATGCTATCATTATCATCATCTCATCATGATATCATCATCATGATATCATCATCATCTCATCATGATATCATCATCATGATATCATCATCACCATCTCATCATGATATCATCATCATCATCATTTCATCATGATATCATCATCATCATCTCATCATGATATCATCATCATGATATCATCATCTCATCATGATATCATCATCATGATATCATCATCATCATCATCTCATCATGATATCATCATCATCAGCATCATCATCATCATCTCATCATGATATCATCATCATGATATCTTCATCATGATATAATCATCATCATCTCATCATGATTTCATCATCATCATCATCATCTCATCATATCATCATCATCATCATTACCGTCTCATCATGATATCATCATCATCAACTCATCATGATATATCATCATCTCATCATGATATCATCATCATCACCATCTCATCATGCTATCATCATCATGATATCATCATCATCATCATCTCATCATGATATCATCATAATCATCTCATCATGATATCATCATCATGATATCATCATCATCATCTCATCATTATATCATCATCATCATCATCTCATCATTATATCATCATCATGATATCATCATCATCATCATCATCTCATCATGATATCATCATCATCATCATCTCATCATGATATCATCATCATGATATCATCATCATGATATCATCATCATGATATCATCATCATCTCATCATGATATCATCATCATCATCATCATCATCATCTCATCATGATATCATCATCATCATCATCATCATCATCATCTCATCATGATATCATCATCATTATATCATCATCTCATCATGATATCATCATCATCATCTCATCATGATATCATCATCATCATCATCATCATCTCATCATGATATCATCATCATCATCTCATCATGATATCATCATCATCAGCATCATCATCATCATCATCTCATCATGATATCATCATCATGATATCTTCATCATGATATAATCATCATCATCTCATCATGATTTCATCATCATCATCATCATCTCATCATATCATCATCATCATCATTACCGTCTCATCATGATATCATCATCATCAACTCATCATGATATATCATCATCTCATCATGATATCATCATCATCACCATCTCATCATGCTATCATCATCATGATATCATCATCATCATCATCTCATCATGATATCATCATCATCATCTCATCATGATATCATCATCATGATATCATCATCATCATCTCATCATTATATCATCATCATCATCATCTCATCATTATATCATCATCATGATATCATCATCATCATCATCATCTCATCATGATATCATCATCATCATCATCTCATCATGATATCATCATCATGATATCATCATCATGATATCATCATCATGATATCATCATCATGATATCATCATCATGATATCATCATCATGATATCATCATCATCTCATCATGATATCATCATCATCATCATCATCATCATCATCATCATCTCATCATGATATCATCATCATCATCTCATCATGATATCATCATCATTATATCATCATCTCATCATGATATCATCATCATCATCTCATCATGATATCATCATCATCATCATCATCTCATCATGATATCATCATCATCATCTCATCATGATATCATCATCATGATATCATCATCATCTCATCATGATATCATCATCATCATCATCATCTCATCATATCATCATCATCATCATTACCGTCTCATCATGATATCATCATCATGATATAATAATCATCATCTCATCATGATATCATCATCATCATCATCATCTCATCATATCATCATCATCATCATTACCGTCTCATCATGATATCATCATCATCAACTCATCATGATATATCATCATCATCTCATCATGATATCATCATCATCACCATCTCATCATGATATCATCATCATCATCATCATCATCATCATCATAATCATCATCATCTCATCATGATATCATCATCATGATATCATCATCATCATCATCATCATCTCATCATGATATCATCATCATGATATCATCATGAAATCATCATCATCATCATCATCATCTCATCATGATATCATCATCATGATATCATCATCATGATATCATCATCATCATCTCAACATGATATCATCATCAGGATATCATCATCATCATCTCATCATCATGATATCATCATCATCATCTCATCATGATATCATCATCATTATATCATCATCATCATCTCATCATGATATCATCATCATCATCATCTCATCATATCATCATCATCATCATTACCGTCTCATCATGATATCATCATCATCAACTCATCATGATATATCATCATCTCATCATGATATCATCATCATCACCATCTCATCATGCTATCATTATCATCATCTCATCATGATATCATCATCATGATATCATCATCATCTCATCATGATATCATCATCATCATCATCTCATCATGATATCATCATCATCATTTCATCATGATATCATCATCATCATCTCATCATGATATCATCATCATGATATCATCATCATCATCATCTCATCATGATATCATCATCATGATATCATCATCTCATCATATCATCATCATCATCATTACCGTCTCATCATGATATCATCATCATCAACTCATCATGATATATCATCATCTCATCATGATATCATCATCATCACCATCTCATCATGCTATCATTATCATCATCATCTCATCATGATATCATCATCATGATATCATCATCATCATCATAATCATCATCATCTCATCATGATATCATCATCATGATATCATCATCATCATCATCATCATCTCATCATGATATCATCATCATGATATCATCATGAAATCATCATCATCATCATCTCATCATGATATCATCATCATCATCTCATCATGATATCATCATAATCATCTCATCATGATATCATCATCATCATGATATCATCATAATGATATCATCATCATCATCATCATCTCATCATGATATCATCATCATGATATCATCATCTCATCATGATATCATCATAATCATCTCATCATGATATCATCATCATCATGATATCATCATAATGATATCATCATCATCATCATCATCTCATCATGATATCATCATCATGATATCATCATCTCATCATGATATCATCATAATCATCTCATCATGATATCATCATCATCATCATGATATCATCTCATCATGATATCATCATCATCATCATGATATCATCTCATCATGATATCATCATCATCATCATCATCTCATCATGATATTATCATCATGATATCATTATCATCATCATCATCATCATCATCATCATCATCATCTCATCATGATATCATCATCATCATCATCATCTCATCATGATATCATCATCATCATCTCATCATGATATCATCATCATCATCATCATCATGATATCATCATCATCATCATCATCATCATGATATCATCATCATCATCATCTCATCATGATATCATCATCATTATATCATCATCATCATCATCTCATCATGATATCATCATCATGATATCATCATCATCATCTCGTCATGATATCATCATCATGATATCATCATCATCATCATCATCTCATCATGATATCATCATCATCATCATCATCTTCTCATCATGATATCATCATCATGATATCATCATCATCATCATCTCATCATGATATCATCATCATGATATCATCATCATCATCATCATCTCATCATGATATCATCATCATGGTATCATCATCATCTCATCATGATATCATCATCATGGTATCATCATCATCTCATCATGATATCATCATCATGATATCATCATCATCATCATCATCATCATGATATCATCATCATCATCATCATCATCATCATCATGATATCATCATCATCATCATCATCATCATCATCATCTCATCATGATATCATCATCATGATATCATCATCATCATCATCTCATCATGATATCATCATCATCATCATCTCATCATGATATCATCATCATGATATCATCATCATGATATCATCATCATGATATCATCATCATGATATCATCATCATCTCATCATGATATCATCATCATCATCATCTCATCATGATATCATCATCATTATATCATCATCTCATCATGATATCATCATCATCATCTCATCATGATATCATCATCATCATCATCATCTCATCATGATATCATCATCATCATCTCATCATGATATCATCATCATGATATCATCATCATCATCTCATCATGATATCATCATCATCATCATCTCATCATATCATCATCATCATCATTACCGTCTCATCATGATATCATCATCATGATATAATAATCATCATCTCATCATGATATCATCATCATCATCATCATCTCATCATATCATCATCATCATCATTACCGTCTCATCATGATATCATCATCATCAACTCATCATGATATATCATCACCATCTCATCATGATATCATCATCATCACCATCTCATCATGATATCATCATCATCACCATCTCATCATGATATCATCATCATCATCATCTCATCATGATATCATCATCATGATATCATCATCATCATCATCATCATCATCATCATCATCTCATCATGATATCATCATCATGATATCATCATGAAATCATCATCATCATCATCATCATCTCATCATGATATCATCATCATGATATCATAATCTCATCATGATATCATCATCATGATATCATTATCATCATCATCATCATCATCATCTCATCATGATATCATCATCATGATATCATCATCATCATCATCTCATCATGATATCATCATCATGATATCATCATCATCATCATCATCATCTCATCATGATATCATCATCATGATATCATCATCATCATCTCATCATGATATCATCATCATCATCATCTCATCATATCATCATCATCATCATTACCGTCTCATCATGATATCATCATCATCAACTCATCATGATATATCATCATCTCATCATGATATCATCATCATCACCATCTCATCATGCTATCATTATCATCATCTCATCATGATATCATCATCATGATATCATCATCATCTCATCATGATATCATCATCATGATATCATCATCACCATCTCATCATGATATCATCATCATCATCATTTCATCATGATATCATCATCATCATCTCATCATGATATCATCATCATGATATCATCATCTCATCATGATATCATCATCATGATATCATCATCATCATCATCATCATCTCATCATGATATCATCATCATCAGCATCATCATCATCTCATCATGATATCATCATCATCAGCATCATCATCATCATCATCTCATCATGATATCATCATCATGATATCTTCATCATGATATAATCATCATCATCTCATCATGATTTCATCATCATCATCATCATCTCATCATATCATCATCATCATCATTACCGTCTCATCATGATATCATCATCATCAACTCATCATGATATATCATCATCTCATCATGATATCATCATCATCACCATCTCATCATGCTATCATCATCATGATATCATCATCATCATCATCTCATCATGATATCATCATCATCATCTCATCATGATATCATCATCATGATATCATCATCATCATCTCATCATTATATCATCATCATCATCATCTCATCATTATATCATTATCATGATATCATCATCATCATCATCATCTCATCATGATATCATCATCATCATCATCATCATCTCATCATGATATCATCATCATGATATCATCATCATGATATCATCATCATGATATCATCATCATCTCATCATGATATCATCATCATCATCATCATCATCATCATCATCATCATCATCATCTCATCATGATATCATCATCATCATCATCATCATCTCATCATGATATCATCATCATTATATCATCATCTCATCATGATATCATCATCATCATCTCATCATGATATCATCATCATCATCATCATCTCATCATGATATCATCATCATCATCTCATCATGATATCATCATCATCAGCATCATCATCATCATCTCATCTGATATCATCATCATGATATCTTCATCATGATATAATCATCATCATCTCATCATGATTTCATCATCATCATCATCATCTCATCATATCATCATCATCATCATTACCGTCTCATCATGATATCATCATCATCAACTCATCATGATATATCATCATCATCTCATCATGATATCATCATCATCACCATCTCATCATGATATCATCATCATCATCATCATCATCATAATCATCATCATCTCATCATGATATCATCATCATGATATCATCATCATCATCATCATCATCTCATCATGATATCATCATCATGATATCATCATGAAATCATCATCATCATCATCATCATCTCATCATGATATCATCATCATGATATCATCATCATGATATCATCATCATGATATCATCATCATCATCTCATCATGATATCATCATCATGATATCATCATCATCATCTCATCATCATGATATCATCATCATCATCTCATCATGATATCATCATCATTATATCATCATCATCATCTCATCATGATATCATCATCATCATCATCTCATCATATCATCATCATCATCATTACCGTCTCATCATGATATCATCATCATCAACTCATCATGATATATCATCATCTCATCATGATATCATCATCATCACCATCTCATCATGCTATCATTATCATCATCTCATCATGATATCATCATCATGATATCATCATCATCTCATCATGATATCATCATCATCATCATCTCATCATGATATCATCATCATCATTTCATCATGATATCATCATCATCATCTCATCATGATATCATCATCATGATATCATCATCATCATCTCATCATGATATCATCATCATGATATCATCATCTCATCATGATATCATCATCATGATATCATTATCATGATATCATCATCATCATCATCATGATATCATCATCATCATTTCATCATGATATCATCATCATCATCTCATCATGATATCATCATCATGATATCATCATCATCATCTCATCATGATATCATCATCATGATATCATCATCTCATCATATCATCATCATCATCATTACCGTCTCATCATGATATCATCATCATCAACTCATCATGATATATCATCATCTCATCATGATATCATCATCATCACCATCTCATCATGCTATCATTATCATCATCATCTCATCATGATATCATCATCATGATATCATCATCATCATCATAATCATCATCATCTCATCATGATATCATCATCATGATATCATCATCATCATCATCATCTCATCATGATATCATCATCATGATATCATCATCATCATCATCATCATCATCTCATCATGATATCATCATCATGATATCATCATCATCATCATCATAATCTCATCATGATATCATCATAATCATCTCATCATGATATCATCATCATCATGATATCATCATAATGATATCATCATCATCATCATCTCATCATGATATCATCATCATGATATCATCATCTCATCATGATATCATCATAATCATCTCATCATGATATCATCATAATCATCTCATCATGATATCATCATCATCATCATGATATCATCAACATGATATCATCATCATCATCATCTCATCATGATATTATCATCATGATATCATTATCATCATCATCATCATCATCATCATCATCTCATCATGATATCATCATCATCATCATCATCATCTCATCATGATATCATCATCATCATCTCATCATGATATTAGCATCATGATATCATTATCATTATCATCATCATCATCATCATCATCATCATCATGATATCATCATCATCATCATCATGATATCATCATCATCATCATCATCATCATCATGATATCATCATCATCATCATCTCATCATGATATCATCATCATTATATCATCATCATCATCATCTCATCATGATATCATCATCATGATATCATCATCATCATCTCGTCATGATATCATCATCATGATATCATCATCATCATCATCATCATCTTCTCATCATGATATCATCATCATGATATCATCATCATCATCATCATCATCATCATCTCATCATGATATCATCATCATGATATCATAATCATCATCATCATCTCATCATGATATCATCATCATGGTATCATCATCATCTCATCATGATATCATCATCATGATATCATCATCATCATCATCATCATCATCATCATCATCATCATCTCATCATGATATCATCATCATCATCATCATCTCATCATGATATCATCATCATGATATCATCATCATGATATCATCATCATCATCTCATCATGATATCATCATCATCATCATCTCATCATGATATCATCATCATGATATCATCATCATGATATCATCATCATCTCATCATGATATCATCATCATCATCATCTCATCATGATATCATCAACATTATATCATCATCTCATCATGATATCATCATCATCATCTCATCATGATATCATCATCATCATCATCATCATCTCATCATGATATCATCATCATCATCTCATCATGATATCATCATCATGATATCATCATCATCATCTCATCATGATATCATCATCATCATCATCATCTCATCATATCATCATCATCATCATTACCGTCTCATCATGATATCATCATCATGATATAATAATCATCATCTCATCATGATATCATCATCATGATATCATCATCATCATCTCGTCATGATATCATCATCATGATATCATCATCATCATCATCATCATCTTCTCATCATGATATCATCATCATGATATCATCATCATCATCATCATCATCATCATCTCATCATGATATCATCATCATGATATCATAATCATCATCATCATCTCATCATGATATCATCATCATGGTATCATCATCATCTCATCATGATATCATCATCATGATATCATCATCATCATCATCATCATCATCATCATCATCATCATCTCATCATGATATCATCATCATCATCATCTCATCATGATATCATCATCATGATATCATCATCATGATATCATCATCATCATCTCATCATGATATCATCATCATCATCATCTCATCATGATATCATCATCATGATATCATCATCATGATATCATCATCATCTCATCATGATATCATCATCATCATCATCTCATCATGATATCATCAACATTATATCATCATCTCATCATGATATCATCATCATCATCTCATCATGATATCATCATCATCATCATCATCATCTCATCATGATATCATCATCATCATCTCATCATGATATCATCATCATGATATCATCATCATCATCTCATCATGATATCATCATCATCATCATCATCTCATCATATCATCATCATCATCATTACCGTCTCATCATGATATCATCATCATGATATAATAATCATCATCTCATCATGATATCATCATCATCATCATCATCTCATCATATCATCATCATGATATCATCATCATCATCATGATATCATCATCATCAACTCATCATGATATATCATCATCATCTCATCATGATATCATCATCATCACCATCTCATCATGATATCATCATCATCATCATCATCATCATCATCATCATCATGATATCATCATCATGATATCATCATCATGATATCATCATCATCATCATCATCATCATCATCTCATCATGATATCATCATCATGATATCATCATGAAATCATCATCATCATCATCATCATCATCATCATCATCATCATCATCATCATCATCTCATCATGATATCATCATCATGATATCATCATCATGATATCATCATCATGATATCATCATCATGATATCATCATCATGATATCATCATCATCATCATCTCATCATGATATCATCATCATGATATCATCATCATCATCTCATCATCATGATATCATCATCATCATCTCATCATGATATCATCATCATGATATCATCATCATCATCATCTCATCATGATATCATCATCATCATCATCTCATCATATCATCATCATCATCATTACCGTCTCATCATGATATCATCATCATCACCATCTCATCATGCTATCATTATCATCATCTCATCATGATATCATCATCATGATATCATCATCATCTCATCATGATATCATCATCATCATCTCATCATGATATCATCATCATCATTTCATCATGATATCATCATCATCATCTCATCATGATATCATCATCATGATATCATAATCATCATCTCATCATGATATCATCATCATGATATCATCATCATCATCATCTCATCATGATATCATCATCATGATATCAACATCATCATCATCATCTCATCATGATATCATCATCATGATATCATCATCATCATCATCATCTCATCATGATATCATCATCATGATATCATCATCATCATCATCATCTCATCATGATATCATCATCATGATATCATCATCATCATCATCATCTCATCATGATATCATCATCATGATATCATCATCATCATCATCATCATCATCATCATCTCATCATGATATCATCATCATCATCATCATCTCATCATGATATCTTCATCATGATATAATCATCATCATCTCATCATGATATCATCATCATCATCACCATCTCATCATATCATCATCATCATCATTACCGTCTCATCATGATATCATCATCATGATATAATAATCATCATCTCATCATGATATCATCATCATCATCATCATCTCATCATATCATCATCATCATCATTACCGTCTCATCATGATATCATCATCATCAACATCATCATGATATCATCATCATCATCATCATCATCATCATCTCATCATGATATCATCATCATGATATCATCATGAAATCATCATCATCATCATCATCATCTCATAATGATATCATCATCATGATATCATCATCATGATATCATCATCATGATATCATCATCATCTCATCATGATATCATCATCATGATATCATCATCATCATCTCATCATCATGATATCATCATCATCATCTCATCATGATATCATCATCATTATATCATCATCATCATCTCATCATGATATCATCATCATCATCATCTCATCATATCATCATCATCATCATTACCGTCTCATCATGATATCATCATCATCAACTCATCATGATATATCATCATCTCATCATGATATCATCATCATCACCATCTCATCATGCTATCATTATCATCATCTCATCATGATATCATCATCATGATATCATCATCATCTCATCATGATATCATCATCATCATCATCTCATCATGATATCATCATCATCATTTCATCATGATATCATCATCATCATCATCTCATCATGATATCATCATCATCATCTCATCATGATATCATCATCATGATATCATCATGATATCATCATCATGATATCATCATCATCATCATCATCATCATCATCATCATCTCATCATGATATCATCATCATGATATCATCATCATCATCTCATCATGATATCATCATCATCATCATCTCATCATATCATCATCATCATTACCGTCTCATCATGATATCATCATCATCAACTCATCATGATATATCATCATCTCATCATGATATCATCATCATCACCATCTCATCATGCTATCATTATCATCATCTCATCATGATATCATCATCATGATATCATCATCATGATATCATCATCACCATCTCATCATGATATCATCATTATCATCATTTCATCATGATATCATCATCATCATCTCATCATGATATCATCATCATGATATCATCATCATCATCTCATCATGATATCATCATCATGATATCATCATCTCATCATGATATCATCATCATGATATCATCATCATCATCATGATATCATCATCATGATATCATCATCATGATATCATCATCATCATCATGATATCATCATCATGATATCATCATCATCATCATCATCATCATCTCATCATGATATCATCATCATCAGCATCATCATCATCATCATCTCATCATGATATCATCATCATGATATCTTCATCATGATATAATCATCATCATCTCATCATGATTTCATCATCATCATCATCATCTCATCATATCATCATCATCATCATTACCGTCTCATCATGATATCATCATCATCAACTCATCATGATATATCATCATCTCATCATGATATCATCATCATCACCATCTCATCATGCTATCATCATCATGATATCATCATCATCATCATCTCATCATGATATCATCATCATCATCTCATCATGATATCATCATCATGATATCATCATCATCATCTCATCATTATATCATCATCATCATCATCTCATCATTATATCATCATCATGATATCATCATCATCATCATCATCTCATCATGATATCATCATCATCATCTCATCATGATATCATCATCATGATATCATCATCATGATATCATCATCATGATATCATCATCATGATATCATCATCATCTCATCATGATATCATCATCATCATCATCATCATCATCATCATCATCTCATCATGATATCATCATCATCATCATCTCATCATGATATCATCATCATTATATCATCATCTCATCATGATATCATCATCATCATCTCATCATGATATCATCATCATCATGATATCATCATCATGATATCATCATCATGATATCATCATCATCTCATCATGATATCATCATCATCATCATCATCATCATGATATCATCATCATCGTCATCTCATCATGATATCATCAACATTATATCATCATCTCATCATGATATCATCATCATCATCTCATCATGATATCATCATCATCATCATCATCATCTCATCATGATATCATCATCTCATCATGATATCATCATCATGATATCATCATCATCATCTCATCATGATATCATCATCATCATCATCTCATCATATCATCATCATCATCATTACCGTCTCATCATGATATCATCATCATGATATAATAATCATCATCTCATCATGATATCATCATCATCATCATCATCATCATCTCATCATGATATCATCATCATCATCATCATCATCTCATCATATCATCATCATCATCATCATCACCGTCTCATCATGATATCATCATCATCAACTCATCATGATATATCATCATCATCTCATCATGATATCATCATCATCACCATCTCATCATGATATCATCATCATCATCATCATCATCATCATCATCATGATATCATCATCATGATATCATCATCATGATATCATCATCATCATCATCATCATCATCTCATCATGATATCATCATCATGATATCATCATGAAATCATCATCATCATCATCATCATCATCATCATCATCTCATCATGATATCATCATCATGATATCATCATCATGATATCATCATCATGATATCATCATCATGATATCATCATCATGATATCATCATCATCATCTCATCATCATGATATCATCATCATCATCTCATCATGATATCATCATCATGATATCATCATCATCATCATCTCATCATGATATCATCATCATCTCATCATATCATCATCATCATCATTACCGTCTCATCATGATATCATCATCATCACCATCTCATCATGCTATCATTATCATCATCTCATCATGATATCATCATCATGATATCATCATCATCTCATCATGATATCATCATCATCATCTCATCATGATATCATCATCATCATTTCATCATGATATCATCATCATCATCTCATCATGATATCATCATCATGATATCATAATCATCATCTCATCATGATATCATCATCATGATATCATCATCATCATCTCATCATGATATCATCATCATGATATCATCATCATCATCATCTCATCATGATATCATCATCATGATATCATCATCATCATCATCATCTCATCATGATATCATCATCATGATATCATCATCATCATCATCATCTCATCATGATATCATCATCATGATATCATCATCATCATCATCATCTCATCATGATATCATCATCATGATATCATCATCATCATCATCATCTCATCATGATATCATCATCATGATATCATCATCTCATCATGATATCTTCATCATGATATAATCATCATCATCTCATCATGATATCATCATCATCATCACCATCTCATCATATCATCATCATCATCATTACCGTCTCATCATGATATCATCATCATGATATAATAATCATCATCTCATCATGATATCATCATCATCATCATCATCTCATCATATCATCATCATCATCATTACCGTCTCATCATGATATCATCATCATCAACTCATCATGATATATCATCATCATCTCATCATGATATCATCATCATCACCATCTCATCATGATATCATCATCATCATCATCATCATGATATCATCATCATCATCATCATCATCATCATCTCATCATGATATCATCATGAAATCATCATCATCATCATCATCATCTCATAATGATATCATCATCATGATATCATCATCATGATATCATCATCATGATATCATCATCATCATCTCATCATGATATCATCATCATGATATCATCATCATCATCTCATCATCATGATATCATCATCATCATCTCATCATGATATCATCATCATTATATCATCATCATCATCTCATCATGATATCATCATCATCATCATCTCATCATATCATCATCATCATCATTACCGTCTCATCATGATATCATCATCATCAACTCATCATGATATTTCATCATCTCATCATGATATCATCATCATCACCATCTCATCATGCTATCATTATCATCATCTCATCATGATATCATCATCATGATATCATCATCATCTCATCATGATATCATCATCATCATCATCTCATCATGATATCATCATCATCATTTCATCATGATATCATCATCATCATCATCTCATCATGATATCATCATCATCATCTCATCATGATATCATCATCATGATATCATCATGATATCATCATCATGATATCATCATCATCATCATCATCTCATCATGATATCATCATCATGATATCATCATCATCATCTCATCATGATATCATCATCATCATCATCTCATCATATCATCATCATCATTACCGTCTCATCATGATATCATCATCATCAACTCATCATGATATATCATCATCTCATCATGATATCATCATCATCACCATCTCATCATGCTATCATTATCATCATCTCATCATGATATCATCATCATGATATCATCATCATGATATCATCATCACCATCTCATCATGATATCATCATTATCATCATTTCATCATGATATCATCATCATCATCTCATCATGATATCATCATCATGATATCATCATCATCATCTCATCATGATATCATCATCATGATATCATCATCTCATCATGATATCATCATCATGATATCATCATCATCATCATGATATCATCATCATGATATCATCATCATCATCATGATATCATCATCATGATATCATCATCATCATCATCATCATCATCTCATCATGATATCATCATCATCATCATCATCTCATCATGATATCATCATCATGATATCTTCATCATGATATAATCATCATCATCTCATCATGATTTCATCATCATCATCATCATCTCATCATATCATCATCATCATCATTACCGTCTCATCATGATATCATCATCATCAACTCATCATGATATATCATCATCTCATCATGATATCATCATCATCACCATCTCATCATGCTATCATCATCATGATATCATCATCATCATCATCTCATCATGATATCATCATCATCATCTCATCATGATATCATCATCATGATATCATCATCATCATCTCATCATTATATCATCATCATCATCATCTCATCATTATATCATCATCATGATATCATCATCATCATCATCATCTCATCATGATATCATCATCATCATCTCATCATGATATCATCATCATGATATCATCATCATGATATCATCATCATGATATCATCATCATGATATCATCATCATCTCATCATGATATCATCATCATCATCATCATCATCATCATCATCATCATCTCATCATGATATCATCATCATCATCATCTCATCATGATATCATCATCATTATATCATCATCTCATCATGATATCATCATCATCATCTCATCATGATATCATCATCATCATGATATCATCATCATGATATCATCATCATGATATCATCATCATCTCATCATGATATCATCATCATCATCATCATCATCATGATATCATCATCATCGTCATCTCATCATGATATCATCATCATTATATCATCATCTCATCATGATATCATCATCATCATCTCATCATGATATCATCATCATCATCATCATCTCATCATGATATCATCATCATCATCTCATCATGATATCATCATCATGATATCATCATCATCATCTCATCATGATATCATCATCATCATCATCTCATCATATCATCATCATCATCATTACCGTCTCATCATGATATCATCATCATGATATAATAATCATCATCTCATCATGATATCATCATCATCATCATCATCTCATCATATCATCATCATCATCATTACCGTCTCATCATGATATCATCATCATCAACTCATCATGATATATCATCATCATCTCATCATGATATCATCGTCATCATCACCATCTCATCATGATATCATCATCATCATCATCATCATCATCATAATCATCATCATCTCATCATGATATCATCATCATGATATCATCATCATGATATCATCATCATCATCATCATCATCTCATCATGATATCATCATCATGATATCATCATGAAATCATCATCATCATCATCATCATCTCATCATGATATCATCATCATGATATCATCATCATGATATCATCATCATGATATCATCATCATCATCTCATCATGATATCATCATCATGATATCATCATCATCATCTCATCATCATGATATCATCATCATCTCATCATGATATCATCATCATCATCTCATCATGATATCATCATCATCATTTCATCATGATATCATCATCATCATCTCATCATGATATCATCATCATGATATCATCATCATCATCTCATCATGATATCATCATCATGATATCATCATCATGATATCATCATCATGATATCATCATCATGATATCATCATCATCATCATGATATCATCATCATGATATCATCATCATCATCATCATCATCATCTCATCATGATATCATCATCATCATCATCATCTCATCATGATATCATCATCATGATATCTTCATCATGATATAATCATCATCATCTCATCATGATATCATCATCATCATCACCATCTCATCATATCATCATCATCATCATTACCGTCTCATCATGATATCATCATCATGATATAATAATCATCATCTCATCATGATATCATCATCATCATCATCATCTCATCATATCATCATCATCATCATTACCGTCTCATCATGATATCATCATCATCAACTCATCATGATATCATCATCATCAACTCATCATGATATATCATCATCATCTCATCATGATATCATCATCATCACCATCTCATCATGATATCATCATCATCATCATCTCATCATGATATCATCATCATGATATCATCATCATGATATCATCATCATCATCATCATCATCATCATCATCATCATCTCATCATGATATCATCATCATGATATCATCATGAAATCATCATCATCATCATCATCTCATAATGATATCATCATCATGATATCATCATCATGATATCATCATCATGATATCATCATCATCATCTCATCATGATATCATCATCATCATCATCTCATCATATCATCATCATCATCATTACCGTCTCATCATGATATCATCATCATCAACTCATCATGATATATCATCATCTCATCATGATATCATCATCATCACCATCTCATCATGCTATCATTATCATCATCTCATCATGATATCATCATCATGATATCATCATCATCTCATCATGATATCATCATCATCATCATCTCATCATGATATCATCATCATCATTTCATCATGATATCATCATCATCATCATCTCATCATGATATCATCATCATCATCATCTCATCATGATATCATCATCATGATATCATCATCATCATCATCATCATCATCTCATTATGATATCATCATCATGATATCATCATCATCATCTCATCATGATATCATCATCATCATCATCTCATCATATCATCATCATCATCATTACCGTCTCATCATGATATCATCATCATCAACTCATCATGATATATCATCATCTCATCATGATATCATCATCATCACCATCTCATCATGCTATCATTATCATCATCTCATCATGATATCATCATCATGATATCATCATCATCTCATCATGATATCATCATCATGATATCATCATCACCATCTCATCATGATATCATCATTATCATCATTTCATCATGATATCATCATCATCATCTCATCATGATATCATCATCATGATATCATCATCATCATCTCATCATGATATCATCATCATGATATCATCATCTCAACATGATATCATCATCATGATATCATCATCATGATATCATCATCATCATCATCATCATCATCATCTCATCATGATATCATCATCATCAGCATCATCAGCATCATCATCTCATCATGATATCATCATCATGATATCTTCATCATGATATAATCATCATCATCTCATCATGATTTCATCATCATCATCATCATCTCATCATATCATCATCATCATCATTACCGTCTCATCATGATATCATCATCATCAACTCATCATGATATATCATCATCTCATCATGATATCATCATCATCACCATCTCATCATGCTATCATCATCATGATATCATCATCATCATCATCTCATCATGATATCATCATCATCATCTCATCATGATATCATCATCATGATATCATCATCATCATCTCATCATTATATCATCATCATCATCATCATCATCATCTCATCATTATATCATCATCATGATATCATCATCATCATCATCATCTCATCATGATATCATCATCATGATATCATCATCATGATATCATCATCATGATATCATCATCATGATATCATCATCATCTCATCATGATATCATCATCATGATATCATCATCATCATCATCATGATATCATCATCATCATCATCATCATCATCATCATCATGATCATCATCATCATCATCATGATATCATCATCATCATCATCATCATCATCATCATCTCATCATGATATCATCATCATCATCATCTCATCATGATATCATCATCATTATATCATCATCTCATCATGATATCATCATCATCATCTCATCATGATATCATCATCATCATCATCATCTCATCATGATATCATCATCATCATCTCATCATGATATCATCATCATGATATCATCATCATCATCTCATCATGATATCATCATCATCATCATCTCATCATATCATCATCATCATCATTACCGTCTCATCATGATATCATCATCATGATATAATAATCATCATCTCATCATGATATCATCATCATCATCATCTCATCATATCATCATCATCATCATTACCGTCTCATCATGATATCATCATCATCAACTCATCATGATATATCATCATCATCTCATCATGATATCATCATCATCATCACCATCTCATCATGATATCATCATCATCATCATCATCATCATAATCATCATCATCTCATCATGATATCATCATCACGATATCATCATCATGATATCATCATCATCATCATCATCATCATCATCTCATCATGATATCATCATGATATCATCATGAAATCATCATCATCATCATCATCATCATCATCATCTCATCATGATATCATCATCATGATATCATCATCATGATATCATCATCATCATCTCATCATGATATCATCATCATGATATCATCATCATCATCTCATCATCATGATATCATCATCATCATCTCATCATGATATCATCATCATTATATCATCATCATCATCTCATCATGATATCATCATCATCATCATCTCATCATATCATCATCATCATCATTACCGTCTCATCATGATATCATCATCATCAACTCATCATGATATATCATCATCTCATCATGATATCATCATCATCACCATCTCATCATGCTATCATTATCATCATCTCATCATGATATCATCATCATGATATCATCATCATCTCATCATGATATCATCATCATCATCATCTCATCATGATATCATCATCATCATTTCATCATGATATCATCATCATCATCTCATCATGATATCATCATCATCATCTCATCATGATATCATCATCATGATATCATCATCTCATCATGATATCATCATGATATCATCATCATCATCATCATCATCATCATCTCATCATGATATCATCATCATCATCATCATCTCATCATGATATCATTATCATGATATCTTCATCATGATATAATCATCATCATCTCATCATGATATCATCATCATCATCTCATCATATCATCATCATCATCATTACCGTCTCATCATGATATCATCATCATCAACTCATCATGATATCATCATCATCACCATCTCATCATGCTATCATTATCATCATCTCATCATGATATCATCATCATGATATCATCATCATCATCATAATCATCATCATCTCATCATGATATCATCATCATGATATCATCATCATCATCATCATCATCATCATCATCTCATCATGATATCATCATCATGATATCATCATGAAATCATCATCATCATCATCTCATCATGATATCATCATCATGATATCATCATCATCATCATCATCATCTCATCATGATATCATCATAATTATCTCATCATGATATCATCATCATGATATCATCATCATCATCATCATCATCTCATCATGATATCATCATAATCATCTCATCATGATATCATCATCATCATGATATCATCATAATGATATCATCATCATCATCATCATCTCATCATGATATCATCATCATGATATCATCATCTCATCATGATATCATCATAATCATCTCATCATGATATCATCATCATCATCATGATATCATCAACATGATATCATCATCATCATCATCTCATCATGATATTATCATCATGATATCATTATCATCATCATCATCATCATCTCATCATGATATCATCATAATCATCTCATCATGATATCATCATCATCATGATATCATCATAATGATATCATCATCATCATCATCATCTCATCATAATATCATCATCATGATATCATCATCTCATCATGATATCATCATCATCATCTCATCATGATATTATCATCATGATATCATTATCATCATCATCATCATCATCATCATCATCATCATCATCTCATCATGATATCATCATCATCATCACCATCTCATCATGATATCATCATCATCATCATCATCATCATAATCATCATCATCTCATCATGATATCATCATCATGATATCATCATCATGATATCATCATCATCATCATCATCATCATCATCATCATCTCATCATGATATCATCATCATGATATCATCATGAAATCATCATCATCATCATCATCATCTCATCATGATATCATCATCATGATATCATCATCATGATATCATCATCATCATCTCATCATGATATCATCATCATGATATCATCATCATCATCTCATCATCATGATATCATCATCATCATCTCATCATGATATCATCATCATTATATCATCATCATCATCTCATCATGATATCATCATCATCATCATCTCATCATATCATCATCATCATCATTACCGTCTCATCATGATATCATCATCATCAACTCATCATGATATATCATCATCTCATCATGATATCATCATCATCACCATCTCATCATGCTATCATTATCATCATCTCATCATGATATCATCATCATGATATCATCATCATCTCATCATGATATCATCATCATCATCATCTCATCATGATATCATCATCATCATTTCATCATGATATCATCATCATCATCTCATCATGATATCATCATCATGATATCATCATCATCATCTCATCATGATATCATCATCATGATATCATCATCTCATCATGATATCATCATGATATCATCATCATCATCATCATCATCATCATCACATCATGATATCATCATCATCATCATCATCTCATCATGATATCATCATCATGATATCTTCATCATGATATAATCATCATCATCTCATCATGATATCATCATCATCATCTCATCATATCATCATCATCATCATTACCGTCTCATCATGATATCATCATCATCAACTCATCATGATATATCATCATCTCATCATGATATCATCATCATGATATCATCATCATCATCATCATCATCATCTCATCATGATATCATCATCATGATATCATCATGAAATCATCATCATCATCATCATCATCTCATCATGATATCATCATCATCATCATCATCTCATCATGATATCATCATCATCATCATCATCATCATCATCATCATATCATCATCATCATCATCATCATCATCTCATCATGATATCATCATCATCATCATCATCATCATCATCATCTCATCATGATATCATCATCATGATATCATCATCATCATCTCATCATGATATCATCATCATCATCATCATCTCATCATGATATCATCATCATGACATCATCATCATGATATCATCATCATGATATCATCATCATGATATCATCATCATCTCATCATGATATCATCATCATCATCATCTCATCATGATATCATCATCATCATCATCATCTCATCATGATATCATCATCATCATCATCTCATCATGATATCATCATCATCATCATCATCTCATCATGATATCATCATCATCATCATCTCATCATATCATCATCATCATCATTACCGTCTCATCATGATATCATCATCATGATATAATAATCATCATCTCATCATGATATCATCATCATCATCATCATCTCATCATATCATCATCATCATCATTACCGTCTCATCATGATATCATCATCATCAACTCATCATGATATATCATCATCATCTCATCATGATATCATCATCATCACCATCTCATCATGATATCATCATCATGATATCATCATAATCATCTCATCATGATATCATCATCATGATATCATCATCATCATCATCATCATCTCATCATGATATCATCATCATGATATCATCATCATGATATCATCATCATGATATCATCATCATCATCATCATCATCATCTCATCATCATCATCATCATCATCTCATCATGAAATCATCATCATCATCTCATCATGATATCATCATCATGATATCATCATGAAATCATCATCATCATCATCATCATCATCTCATCATGATATCATCATCATGATATCATCATCATCATCTCATCATGATATCATCATCATGATATCATCATCATCATCTCATCATCATGATATCATCATCATCATCTCATCATGATATCATCATCATGATATCATCATCATCATCATCATCTCATCATGATATCATCATCATCATCATCTCATCATATCATCATCATCATCATTACCGTCTCATCATGATATCATCATCATCAACTCATCATGATATATCATCATCTCATCATGATATCATCATCATCACCATCTCATCATGCTATCATTATCATCATCTCATCATGATATCATCATCATGATATCATCATCATCTCATCATGATATCATCATCATCATCTCATCATGATATCATCATCATCATTTCATCATGATATCATCATCATCATCTCATCATGATATCATCATCATGATATCATCATCATCATCTCATCATGATATCATCATCATGATATCATCATCATGATATCATCATCTCATCATGATATCATCATCATGATATCATCATCATCATCATCATCATCATCTCATCATGATATCATCATCATCATCATCATCTCATCATGATATCATCATCATGATATCTTCATCATGATATAATCATCATCATCTCATCATGATATCATCATCATCATCATCACCATCTCATCATATCATCATCATCATCATTACCGTCTCATCATGATATCATCATCATCAACTCATCATGATATATCATCATCTCATCATGATATCATCATCATCACCATCTCATCATGCTATCATTATCATCATCTCATCATGATATCATCATCATGATATCATCATCATCATAATCATCATCATCTCATCATGATATCATCATCATGATATCATCATCATCATCATCATCATCATCTCATCATGATATCATCATCATGATATCATCATGAAATCATCATCATCATCTCATCATGATATCATCAACATGATATCATCATCATGATATCATCATCTCATCATGATATCATCATAATCATCTCATCATGATATCAACATCATCATCATATCATCATAATGATATCATCATCATCATCATCATCTCATCATGATATCATCATCATGATATCATCATCTCATCATCATATCATCATAATCATCTCATCATGATATCATCATCATCATCATGATATCATCAACATGATATCATCATCATCATCATCTCATCATGATATTATCATCATGATATCATTATCATCATCATCATCATCATCATCATCTCATCATGATATCATCATCATCATCATCATCATCATCATCTCATCATGATATCATCATCATCATCTCATCATGATATTATCATCATGATATCATTATCATCATGATATCATTATCATCATCATCATCATGATATCATCATCATCATCATCTCATCATGATATCATCATCATTATATCATCATCATCATCATCTCATCATGATATCATCATCATGATATCATCATCATCATCTCATCATGATATCATCATCATCATCATCATCATCATCATCACATCATGATATCATCATCATCATCATCTCATCATGATATCATCATCATCATCATCTTCTCATCATGATATCATCATGATATCATCATCATCATCATCTCATCATGATATCATCATCATGATATCATAATCATCATCATCATCTCATCATGATATCATCATCATCATCATCTCATCATGATATCATCATCATGATATCATCATCATCATCATCATCATCTCATCATGATATCATCATCATCATCATCATCATCATCTCATCATGATATCATCATCATCATCATCATCATCATCTCATCATGATATCATCATCATGATATCATCATGAAATCATCATCATCATCATCATCATCATCATCTCATCATGATATCATCATCATGATATCATCATCATGATATCATCATCATGATATCATCATCATCATCTCATCATGATATCATCATCATGATATCATCATCATGATATCATCATTATCATCTCATCATGATATCATCATCATGATATCATCATCATTATATCATCATCATCATCTCATCATGATATCATCATCATCATCATCTCATCATATCATCATCATCATCATTACCGTCTCATCATGATATCATCATCATCAACTCATCATGATATCATCATCATCATCATCTCATCATGATATCATCATCATGATATCATCATCATCATCTCATCATGATATCATCATCATGATATCATCATCATCATCATGATATCATCATCATGATATCATCATCATCATCATCATCATCATCATCATCATCATCTCATCATGATATCATCATCATCATCATCATCTCATCATGATATCATCATCATGATATCTTCATCATGATATAATCATCATCATCTCATCATGATATCATCATCATCATCATCATCTCATCATATCATCATCATCATCATTACCGTCTCATCATGATATCATCATCATCAACTCATCATGATATATCATCATCTCATCATGATATCATCATCATCACCATCTCATCATGCTATCATTATCATCATCTCATCATGATATCATCATCATGATATCATCATCATCATCATCATAATCATCATCATCTCATCATGATATCATCCTCATGATATCATCATCATCATCATCTCATCATGATATCATCATCATGATATCATCATGAAATCATCATCATCATCATCTCATCATGATATCATCATCATGATATCATCATCATCATCATCATCATCTCATCATGATATCATCATAATCATCTCATCATGATATCATCATCATCATGATATCATCATAATGATATCATCATCATCATCATCATCTCATCATGATATCATCATCATGATATCATCATCTCATCATGATATCATCATAATCATCTCATCATGATATCATCATCATCATCATGATATCATCAACATGATATCATCATCATCATCATCTCATCATGATATTATCATCATGATATCATTATCATCATCATCATCATCATCATCATCATCATCTCATCATGATATCATCATCATCATCATCATCTCATCATGATATCATCATCATCATCTCATCATGATATTAGCATCATGATATCATTATCATTATCATCATCATCATCATCATGATATCATCATCATGATATCATCATCATCATCATCATCATCATGATATCATCATCATCATCATCTCATCATGATATCATCATCATTATATCATCATCATCATCATCATCTCATCATGATATCATCATCATGATATCATCATCATCATCTCGTCATGATATCATCATGATATCATCATCATCATCATCATCATCTCATCATGATATCATCATCATCATCATCTCATCATGATATCATCATCATCATCATCATCTTCTCATCATGATATCATCATCATGATATCATCATCATCATCATCATCATCATCATCTCATCATGATATCATCATCATGATATCATAATCATCATCATCATCTCATCATGATATCATCATCATGGTATCATCATCTCATCATGATATCATCATCATGATATCATCATCATCATCATCTCATCATGATATCATCATCATCATCATCATCATCATCATCATCTCATCATGATATCATCATCATGATATCATCATCATCATCTCATCATGATATCATCATCATCATCATCATCATCTCATCATGATATCATCATCATCTCATCATGATATCATCATCATCATCATCATCTCATCATGATATCATCATCATCATCATCTCATCATTATATCAACATCATCATCATCTCATCATCATCATCTCATCATTATATCATCATCATCATCATCATCTCATCATGATATCATCATCATTATATAATCATCATCATCATCTCATCATGATATCATCATCATTATATAATCATCATCATCATCTCATCATGATATTATCATCATGATATCATCATCATCATCATCATCTCATCATGATATCATCATCATCATCATCTCATCATGATATCATCATCATAATATCATCATCATGATATCATCATCATGATATCATCATCATGATATCATCATCATGATATCATCATCATGATATCATCATTATCATCTCATCATGATATCATCATCATGATATCATCATCATCTCATCATGATATCATCATCATCATCATCATCTCATCATATCATCATCATCATCATCATCATTACCGTCTCATCATGATATCATCATCATGATATAATCATCATCATCATCTCATCATGATATCATCATCATCATCATCTCATCATATCATCATAATCATCATTACCGTCTCATCATGATATCATCATCATCAACTCATCATGATATATCATCATCTCATCATGATATCATCATCATCACCATCTCATCATGCTATCATTATCATCATCTCATCATGATATCATCATCATGATATCATCATCATCATCGTAATCATCATCATCTCATCATGATATCATCATCATCATCATCATCATCATCATCATCTCATAATGATATCATCATCATGATATCATCATCATCATCATCATCATCATCTCATCATGATATCATCATCATGATATCATCATCATGATATCATCATGAAATCATCATCATCATCATCATCTCATCATGATATCATCATCATCATCTCATCATGATATCATCATCATCATGATATCATCATCATGATATCATCATCATGATATCATCATCATAATCTCATCATGATATCATCATTATGATATCATCATCATCATCTCATCATGATATCATCATCATCATCTCATCATGATATCATCATCATGATATCATCATCATCATCATCTCATCATGATATAATCATCATGATATAATCATCATGATATCATCATCATCTCATCATGATATCATCATCATCATCTCATCATGATATCATCATCATCTCATCATGATATCATCATCATCATCTCATCATGATATCATCATCATCATCTCATCATGATATCATCATCATCATCTCATCATGATATCATCATCATCATCATCATCATCATCATCATCATATCATCATCATCATCTCATCATGATATCATCATCATGATATCATCATCATGATATCATCATCATGATATCATCATCATCATCTCATCATGATATCATCATCATGATATCATCATCATCATCTCATCATCATGATATCATCACCATCATCTCATCATGATATCATCATCATGATATCATCATCATCTCATCATGATATCATCATCATCATCATCTCATCATATCATCATCATCATCATCATCATCATCATCATCATCTCATCATGATATCATCATCATCATCATCATCTCATCATGATATCATCATCATGATATCTTCATCATGATATAATCATCATCATCTCATCATGATATCATCATCATCATCATCATCATCTCATCATATCATCATCATCATCATTACCGTCTCATCATGATATCATCATCATCAACTCATCATGATATATCATCATCTCATCATGATATCATCATCATCACCATCTCATCATGCTATCATTATCATCATCTCATCATGATATCATCATCATGATATCATCATCATCATCATCATAATCATCATCATCTCATCATGATATCATCCTCATGATATCATCATCATCATCATCTCATCATGATATCATCATCATGATATCATCATGAAATCATCATCATCATCATCTCATCATGATATCATCATCATGATATCATCATCATCATCATCATCATCTCATCATGATATCATCATAATCATCTCATCATGATATCATCATCATCATGATATCATCATAATGATATCATCATCATCATCATCATCTCATCATGATATCATCATCATGATATCATCATCTCATCATGATATCATCATAATCATCTCATCATGATATCATCATCATCATCATGATATCATCAACATGATATCATCATCATCATCATCTCATCATGATATTATCATCATGATATCATTATCATCATCATCATCATCATCATCATCATCATCTCATCATGATATCATCATCATCATCATCATCTCATCATGATATCATCATCATCATCTCATCATGATATTAGCATCATGATATCATTATCATTATCATCATCATCATCATCATGATATCATCATCATGATATCATCATCATCATCATCATCATCATGATATCATCATCATCATCATCTCATCATGATATCATCATCATTATATCATCATCATCATCTCATCATGATATCATCATCATGATATCATCATCATCATCTCGTCATGATATCATCATGATATCATCATCATCATCATCATCATCTCATCATGATATCATCATCATCATCATCTCATCATGATATCATCATCATCATCATCATCTTCTCATCATGATATCATCATCATGATATCATCATCATCATCATCATCATCATCTCATCATGATATCATCATCATGATATCATAATCATCATCATCATCTCATCATGATATCATCATCATGGTATCATCATCTCATCATGATATCATCATCATGATATCATCATCATCATCATCTCATCATGATATCATCATCATCATCATCATCATCATCATCATCATCTCATCATGATATCATCATCATGATATCATCATCATCATCTCATCATGATATCATCATCATCATCATCATCATCTCATCATGATATCATCATCATCTTATCATGATATCATCATCATCATCATCATCTCATCATGATATCATCATCATCATCATCTCATCATTATATCAACATCATCATCATCTCATCATCATCATCTCATCATTATATCATCATCATCATCATCATCTCATCATGATATCATCATCATTATATAATCATCATCATCATCTCATCATGATATCATCATCATTATATAATCATCATCATCATCTCATCATGATATTATCATCATGATATCATCATCATCATCATCATCTCATCATGATATCATCATCATCATCATCTCATCATGATATCATCATCATAATATCATCATCATGATATCATCATCATGATATCATCATCATGATATCATCATCATGATATCATCATCATGATATCATCATTATCATCTCATCATGATATCATCATCATGATATCATCATCATCTCATCATGATATCATCATCATCATCATCATCTCATCATATCATCATCATCATCATCATCATTACCGTCTCATCATGATATCATCATCATGATATAATCATCATCATCATCTCATCATGATATCATCATCATCATCATCTCATCATATCATCATAATCATCATTACCGTCTCATCATGATATCATCATCATCAACTCATCATGATATATCATCATCTCATCATGATATCATCATCATCACCATCTCATCATGCTATCATTATCATCATCTCATCATGATATCATCATCATGATATCATCATCATCATCGTAATCATCATCATCTCATCATGATATCATCATCATCATCATCATCATCATCATCATCATCTCATAATGATATCATCATCATGATATCATCATCATCATCATCATCATCATCTCATCATGATATCATCATCATGATATCATCATCATGATATCATCATGAAATCATCATCATCATCATCATCTCATCATGATATCATCATCATCATCTCATCATGATATCATCATCATCATGATATCATCATCATGATATCATCATCATGATATCATCATCATAATCTCATCATGATATCATCATTATGATATCATCATCATCATCTCATCATGATATCATCATCATCATCTCATCATGATATCATCATCATGATATCATCATCATCATCATCTCATCATGATATAATCATCATGATATAATCATCATGATATCATCATCATCTCATCATGATATCATCATCATCATCTCATCATGATATCATCATCATCTCATCATGATATCATCATCATCATCTCATCATGATATCATCATCATCATCTCATCATGATATCATCATCATCATCTCATCATGATATCATCATCATCATCATCATCATCATCATCATCATCATATCATCATCATCATCTCATCATGATATCATCATCATGATATCATCATCATGATATCATCATCATGATATCATCATCATCATCTCATCATGATATCATCATCATGATATCATCATCATCATCTCATCATCATGATATCATCACCATCATCTCATCATGATATCATCATCATGATATCATCATCATCTCATCATGATATCATCATCATCATCATCTCATCATATCATCATCATCATCATCATCATTACCGTCTCATCATATCATCATCATCAACACATCATGAAATATCATCATCTCATCATGATATCATCATCATCACCATCTCATCATGCTATCATTATCATCATCTCATCATGATATCATCATCATCTCATCATGATATCATCATCATGATATCATCATCATCATCGTAATCATCATCATCTCATCATGATATCATCATCATCATCATCATCATCATCATCATCATCTCATAATGATATCATCATCATGATATCATCATCATCATCATCATCATCATCTCATCATGATATCATCATCATGATATCATCATCATGATATCATCATGAAATCATCATCATCATCATCATCTCATCATGATATCATCATCATCATCTCATCATGATATCATCATCATCATGATATCATCATCATGATATCATCATCATGATATCATCATCATAATCTCATCATGATATCATCATTATGATATCATCATCATCATCTCATCATGATATCATCATCATCATCTCATCATGATATCATCATCATGATATCATCATCATCATCATCTCATCATGATATAATCATCATGATATAATCATCATGATATCATCATCATCTCATCATGATATCATCATCATCATCTCATCATGATATCATCATCATCTCATCATGATATCATCATCATCATCTCATCATGATATCATCATCATCATCTCATCATGATATCATCATCATCATCTCATCATGATATCATCATCATCATCATCATCATCATCATCATCATCATATCATCATCATCATCTCATCATGATATCATCATCATGATATCATCATCATGATATCATCATCATGATATCATCATCATCATCTCATCATGATATCATCATCATGATATCATCATCATCATCTCATCATCATGATATCATCACCATCATCTCATCATGATATCATCATCATGATATCATCATCATCTCATCATGATATCATCATCATCATCATCTCATCATATCATCATCATCATCATCATCATTACCGTCTCATCATATCATCATCATCAACACATCATGAAATATCATCATCTCATCATGATATCATCATCATCACCATCTCATCATGCTATCATTATCATCATCTCATCATGATATCATCATCATCTCATCATGATATCATCATCATGATATCATCATCATCATCATCATCTCATCATGATATCATCATCATGATATCATCATCTCATCATGATATCATTATCATGATATCATCATCATCATGATATCATCATCATCATCATCATCATCATCATCATCATCATCATCACATCATGATATCATCACCATCATCATCATCATCATCTCATCATGATATCATCATCATGATATCTTCATCATGATATAATCATCATCATCTCATCATGATATCATCATCATCATCATCTCATCATATCATCATCATCATCATTACCGTCTCATCATGATATCATCATCATCAACTCATCATGATATATCATCATCTCATCATGATATCATCATCATCACCATCTCATCATGCTATCATTATCATCATCTCATCATGATATCATCATCATGATATCATCATCATCATCATCATAATCATCATCATCATCATCATCTCATCATGATATCATCATCATGATATCATCATCATCATCATCATCATCTCATCATGATATCATCATCATGATATCATCATGAAATCATCATCATCATCTCATCATGATATCATCAACATGATATCATCATCATATCATCATCTCATCATGATATCATCATAATCATCTCATCATGATATCATCATCATCATGATATCATCATCATCATCATCATCTCATCATGATATCATCATCATGATATCATCATCTCATCATGATATCATCATCATGATATCATCATCATGATATCATTATCATCATCATCATCATCATCATCATCATCATCTCATCATGATATCATCATCATGATATCATCATCATCATCATCTCATCATGATATCATCATCATCATCTCATCATGATATCATCATCATGATATCATCATCATCATCATCATCATCTCATCATGATATCATCATCATGATATCATCATCATCATCTCATCATGATATCATCATCATCATCATCATCTCATCATATCATCATCATCATCATTACCGTCTCATCATGATATCATCATCATCAACTCATCATGATATATCATCATGATATCATCATCTCATCATGATATCATCATAATCATCTCATCATGATATCATCATCATCATCATGATATCATCAACATGATATCATCATCATCATCATCTCATCATGATATTATCATCATGATATCATTATCATCATCATCATCATCATCATCATCATGATATCATTATCATCATCATCATCATCATCATCATCATCATCATCATCATCATGATATCATCATCATGATATCATCATCATCATCATCATGATATCATCATCATCATCATCTCATCATGATATCATCATCATTATATCATCATCATCATCATCTCATCATGATATCATCATCATGATATCATCATCATCATCTCATCATGATATCATCATCATGATATCATCATCATCATCATCATCATCTCATCATGATATCATCATCATCATCATCTCATCATGATATCATCATCATCATCATCATCTTCTAATCATGATATCATCATCATGATATCATCATCATCATCATCTCATCGTGATATCATCATCATGATATCATAATCATCATCATCATCTCATCATGATATCATCATCATGGTATCATCATCATCATCATCTCATCATGATATCATCATCATGATATCATCATCATCATCATCATCATCATCTCATCATGATATCATCATCATCATCATCATCATCATCTCATCATGATATCATCATCATGATATCATCATCATCATCATCTCATCATGATATCATCATCATCATCATCTCATCATGATATCATCATCATCATCTCATCATGATATCATCATCATCATCTCATCATGATATCATCATCATCATCATCATCATCATCTCATCATGATATCATCATCATCATCATATCATCATTATATCAACATCATCATCATCTCATCATCATCATCTCATCATTATATCATCATCATCATCATCATCTCATCATGATATCATCATCATTATATAATCATCATCATCATCTCATCATGATATCATCATCATTATATAATCATCATCATCATCTCATCATGATATTATCATCATGATATCATCATCATCATCATCATCTCATCATGATATCATCATCATCATCATCTCATCATGATATCATCATCATGATATCATCATCATGATATCATCATCATGATATCATCATTATCATCTCATCATGATATCATCATCATGATATCATCATCATCATCATCTCATCATGATATCATCATCATCATCATCTCATCATATCATCATCATCATCATCATCATTACCGTCTCATCATGATATCATCATCATGATATAATCATCATCATCATCTCATCATGATATCATCATCATCATCATCTCATCATATCATCATAATCATCATTACCGTCTCATCATGATATCTTCATCATCAACTCATCATGATATATCATCATCTCATCATGATATCATCATCATCACCATCTCATCATGCTATCATTCTCATCATCTCATCATGATATCATCATCATGATATCATCATCATCATCATCATCGTAATCATCATCATCTCATCATGATATCATCATCATCATCATCATCATCATCTCATAATGATATCATCATCATGATATCATCATCATCATCATCATCATCATCTCATCATGATATCATCATCATGATATCATCATCATGATATCATCATGAAATCATCATCATCATCATCTCATCATGATATCATCATCATCATCATCATCATCTCATCATGATATCATCATCATCATGATATCATCATCATGATATCATCATCATGATATCATCATCATAATCTCATCATGATATCATCATTATGATATCATCATTATGATATCATCATGATATCATCATTATGATATCATCATCATCATCTCATCATGATATCATCATCATCATCATTACTGTCTCATCATGATATTATCATCATCATCATCATCATCATCTCATCATGATATCATCATCATGATATCATCATCATCATCATCTCATCATGATATAATCATCATGATATCATCATCATCTCATCATGATATCATCATCATCATCTCATCATGATATCATCATCATCATCATCATCATCATCATATCATCATCATCATCTCATCATGATATCATCATCATGATATCATCATCATCATCTCATCATGATATCATCATCATGATATCATCATCATCATCTCATCATCATGATATCATCACCATCATCTCATCATGATATCATCACCATCATCTCATCATGATATCATCATCATGATATCATCATCATCATCTCATCATGATATCATCATCATGATATCATCATCATCATCTCATCATCATGATATCATCATCATCAACTCATCATGATATATCATCATCTCATCATGATATCATCATCATGATATCATCATCATCTCATCATGATATCATCATCATGATATCATCATCATCATCATCTCATCATGATATCATCATCATCATCATCATCTCATCATGATATCATCATCATCATCATCATATCATCATCATCATCATCATCATCATCATCATCTCATCATGATATCATCATCATCATCATCATCATCTCATCATGATATCATCATCATGATATCTTCATCATGATATAATCATCATCATCTCATCATGATATCATCATCATCATCATCATCATCTCATCATATCATCATCCTCATCATTACCGTCTCATCATGATATCATCATCATCAACTCATCATGATATATCATCATCTCATCATGATATCATCATCATCACCATCTCATCATGCTATCATTATCATCATCTCATCATGATATCATCATCATGATATCATCATCATCATCATCATCATCATAATCATCATCATCATCTCATCATGATATCATCATCATGATATCATCATCATCATCATCATCATCTCATCATTATATCATCATCATGATATCATCATGAAATCATCATCATCATCTCATCATGATATCATCAACATGATATCATCATCATGATATCATCATCTCATCATGATATCATCATAATCATCTCATCATGATATCATCATCATCATGATATCATCTCATCATGATATCATCATCATCATCATCATCTCATCATGATATCATCATCATGATATCATCATCTCATCATGATATCATCATCATGATATCATTATCATCATCATCATCATCATCATCATCATCATCTCATCATGATATCATCATCATGATATCATCATCATCATCATCTCATCATCATCATCTTCTCATCATGATATCATCATCATCATCATCATCATCATCATCATCTCATCATGATATCATCATCATGATATCATCATCATCATCTCATCATGATATCATCATCATCATCATCTCATCATATCATCATCATCATCATTACCGTCTCATCATGATATCATCATCATCAACTCATCATGATATATCATCATCTCATCATGATATCATCATCATCATCATCATCATCATCATCATCTCATCATGATATCATCATCATGATATCATCATCATCATCTCATCATGATATCATCATCATCATCATCTCATCATATCATCATCATCATCATTACCGTCTCATCATGATATCATCATCATCAACTCATCATGATATATCATCATCTCATCATGATATCATCATCATCACCATCTCATCATGCTATCATTATCATCATCTCATCATGATATCATCATCATGATATCATCATCATCTCATCATGATATCATCATCATGATATCATCATCACCATCTCATCATGATATCATCATCATATCATCATGATATCATCATCATCATCTCATCATGATATCATCATCATGATATCATCATCATCATCTCATCATGATATCATCATCATGATATCATCATCTCATCATCATCATCATCATCATGATATCATCATCATGATATCATCATCATCATCATCATGATATCATCATCATGATATCATCATCATCATCATCATCATCATCATCATCATCATCATCATCATCATCATCATCATCTCATCATGATATCATCATCATGATATCTTCATCATGATATAATCATCATCATCTCATCATGATATCATCATCATCATCATCATCATCCCATCATATCATCATCATCATCATTACCGTCTCATCATGATATCATCATCATCAACTCATCATGATATATCATCATCTCATCATGATATCATCATCATCACCATCTCATCATGCTATCATCATCATGATATCATCATCATCATCATCTCATCATGATATCATCATCATCATCTCATCATGATATCATCATCATGATATCATCATCATCATCTCATCATTATATCATCATCATCATCATCATCTCATCATTATATCATCATCATGATATCATCATCATCATCATCATCTCATCATGATATCATCATCATCATCATCATCTCATCATGATATCATCATCATGATATCATCATCATGATATCATCATCATGATATCATCATCATGATATCATCATCATGATATCATCATCATCTCATCATGATATCATCATCATCATCATCTCATCATGATATCATCATCATTATATCATCATCTCATCATGATATCATCATCATCATCTCATCATGATATCATCATCATCATCTCATCATGATATCATCATCATCATCTCATCATGATATCATCATCATGATATCATCATCATCATCTCATCATGATATCATCATCATCATCATCATCATTACCGTCTCATCATGATATCATCATCATGATATAATAATCATCATCTCATCATCATCATGATATAATAATCATCATCTCATCATGATATCATCATCATCATCATCATCTCATCATATCATCATCATCATCATTACCGTCTCATCATGATATCATCATCATCAACTCATCATGATATATCATCATCATCTCATCATGATATCATCATCATCACCATCTCATCATGATATCATCATCATCATCATCATCATCATCATAATCATCATCATCTCATCATGATATCATCATCATGATATCATCATCATCATCATCATCATCATCTCATCATGATATCATCATCATGATATCATCAACATGATATCATCATCATGATATCATCATCATGATATCATCATCATGATATCATCATCATGATATCATCATCATCATCTCATCATGATATCATCATCATGATATCATCATCATCATCTCATCATCATGATATCATCATCATCATCTCATCATGATATCATCATCATGATATCATCATCATCATCATCTCATCATGATATCATCATCATCATCATCTCATCATATCATCATCATCATCATTACCGTCTCATCATGATATCATCATCATCAACTCATCATGATATATCATCATCTCTTCATGATATCATCATCATCACCATCTCATCATGCTATCATTATCATCATCTCATCATGATATCATCATCATCATCATCATCATCTCATCATGATATCATCATCATCATCTCATCATGATATCATCATCATCATCTCATCATGATATCATCATCATCATTTCATCATGATATCATCGTCATCATCTCATCATGATATCATCATCATGATATCATCATCATCATCTCATCATGATATCATCATCATGATATCATCATCATGATATCATCATCATGATATCATCATCTCATCATGATATCATCATCATGATATCATCATCATCATCATCATTATCATCTCATCATGATATCATCATCATCATCATCATCTCATCATGATATCATCATCATGATATCTTCATCATGATATAATCATCATCATCTCATCATGATATCATCATCATCATCACCATCTCATCATATCATCATCATCATCAATACCGTCTCATCATGATTTCATCATCATCAACTCATCATGATATATCATCATCTCATCATGATATCATCATCATCACCATCTCATCATGCTATCATTATCATCATCTCATCATGATATCATCATCATGATATCATCATCATCATAATCATCATCATCTCATCATGATATCATCATCATGATATCATCATCATCATCATCATCTCATCATGATATCATCATCATGATATCATCATGAAATCATCATCATCATCATCTCATCATGATATCATCAACATGATATCATCATCATGATATCATCATCTCATCATGATATCATCATAATCATCTCATCATGATATCATCATCATCATGATATCATCATAATGATATCATCATCATCATCATCATCTCATCATGATATCATCATCATGATATCATCATCTCATCATGATATCATCATAATCATCTCATCATGATATCATCATCATCATCATGATATCATCAACATGATATCATCATCATCATCATCTCATCATGATATTATCATCATGATATCATTATCATCATCATCATCATCATCATCATCTCATCATGATATCATCATCATCATCATCATCATCATCTCATCATGATATCATCATCATCATCTCATCATGATATTATCATCATGATATCATTATCATCATGATATCATTATCATTATCATCATCATCATCATGATATCATCATCATCATCATCTCATCATGATATCATCATCATTATATCATCATCATCATCATCTCATCATGATATCATCATCATGATATCATCATCATCATCTCATCATGATATCATCATCATGATATCATCATCATCATCATCATCATCTCATCATGATATCATCATCATCATCATCATCTCATCATGATATCATCATCATCATCATCATCTTCTCATCATGATATCATCATGATATCATCATCATCATCATCTCATCATGATATCATCATCATGATATCATAATCATCATCATCATCTCATCATGATATCATCATCATGGTATCATCATCATCATCATCTCATCATGATATCATCATCATGATATCATCATCATGATATCATCATCATCATCATCATCATCTCATCATGATATCATCATCATCATCATCATCATCATCATCTCATCATGATATCATCATCATCATCATCTCATCATTATATCAACATCATCATCATCTCATCATCATCATCTCATCATTATATCATCATCATCATTATCATCTCATCATGATATCATCATCATTATATAATCATCATCATATCATCATGATATCATCATCATTATATAATCATCATCATCATCTCATCATGATATTATCATCATGATATCATCATCATCATCTCATCATGATATCATCATCATCATCATCTCATCATGATATCATCATCATGATATCATCATCATGATATCATCATCATGATATCATCATCATGATATCATCATCATGATATCATCATCATCATCTCATCATATCATCATCATCATCATCATCATTACCGTCTCATCATGATATCATCATCATCTCATCATATCATCATCATCATCATCATCATCATTACCGTCTCATCATGATATCATCATCATGATATAATCATCATCATCATCTCATCATGATATCATCATCATCATCATCATCTCATCATATCATCATAATCATCATTACCGTCTCATCATGATATCATCATCATCAACTCATCATGATATATCATCATCTCATCATGATATCATCATCATCACCATCTCATCATGCTATCATTATCATCATCTCATCATGATATCATCATCATGATATCATCATCATCATCATCATCGTAATCATCATCATCTCATCATGATATCATCATCATCATCATCATCATCATCATCTCATAATGATATCATCATCATGATATCATCATCATCATCATGATATCATCATCATCATCATCATCATCATCATCATCTCATCATGATATCATCATCATGATATCATCATCATGATATCATCATGAAATCATCATCATCATCATCTCATCATGATATCATCATCATCATCTCATCATGATATCATCATCATCATGATATCATCATCATGATATCATCATCATGATATCATCATCATGATATCATCATCATGATATCATCATCATAATCTCATCATGATATCATCATTATGATATCATCATCATCATCTCATCATGATATCATCATCATCATGATATCATCATCATGATATTATCATCATCATCATCATCATCATCTCATCATGATATCATCATCATGATATCATCATCATCATCATCATCTCATCATGATATAATCATCATGATATCATCATCATCTCATCATGATATCATCATCGTGATATCATCATCATCATCATCATCATCATCATCTCATCATGATATCATCATCATCATCATTACTGTCTCATCATGATATCATCATCATCACAATCATCATCATCTCATCATGATATCATCATCATGATATCATCATCATCTCATCATGATATCATCATCGTGATATCATCATCATCATCATCTCATCATGATATCATCATCATCATCATCATCTCATCATGATATCATCATGATATCATCATCATCATCATCTCATCATGATATCATCATCATGATATCATCATCATCTCATCATGATATCATCATCATCATCATCATCATCTCATCATGATATCATCACCATCATCTCATCATGATATCATCATCATGATATCATCATCATCATCATCATCTCATCATGATATCATCATCATGATATCATCATCATCATCTCATCATGATATCATCATCATGATATCATCAACATCATCATCATCATCATCTCATCATGATATCATCATCATCATCATCATCATCATCGTCATCATCATCTCATCATGATATCATCATCATGATATCATCATCATCATCTCATCATGATATCATCATCATTATATCATCATCATCATCTCATCATGATATCATCATCATGATATCATCATCATCATCATCATCATCTCATCATGATATCATCATCATCATCATCATCATCATCTCATCATGATATCATCATCATGATATCATCATCATGATATCATCACCATCATCATCTCATCATGGTATCATCATCATGATATCATCATCATCATCTCATCATGATATCATCATCATCATCATCATCATCATCTCATCATGATATCATCATCATGATATCATCATCATGATATCATCATCATGATATCATCATCATCATCATCTCATCATGATATCATCATCATCTCATCATGATATCATCATCATCATCATCACAATCTCTTCATGATATCATCATCATCTCTTCATGATATCATCATCATCATCTCATCATGATATCATCATCATGATATCATCATCATCTCATCGTGATATCATCATCATCATCATCATCATCTCATCATTATATCAGCATCATCATGATATCATCATCATCATCTCATCATGATATCATCATCATGTTATCATCATCATCATCTCATGATGATATCATCATCATCATCATTACTGTCTCATCATGATATTATCATCATCATCATCTCATCCTGATATTATCATCATGATATCATTATCATCATCATCACCATCATCTCATCATGATATCATCATCATGATATCATCATCATCATCATCATCTCATCATAATCATCATCATCATCATCATCATCTCATCATGATATCATCATCATGATATCATCATCATCTCATCATGATATCATCATCATCATCTCATCATGATATCATCATCATGATATCATCATCATCATCTCATCATGATATCATCATCATGATATCATCATCATCTCATCATGATATCATCATCATGATATCATCATCATGATATCATCATAATGATATCATCATCATCATCATCATCATCATCATCTCATCATAATATCATCATGATCATCATCATCATCTCATCATAATATCATCATGATCATCATCATCATCTCATCATGATATCATCATCATGATATCATCATCATCTCATCATGATATCATCATCATGATATCATCTTCATCATCTCATCATGATATCATCATCATCATCATCATCATTTCATCATGATATCATCATCATGATATCATCATCATGATATCATCATCATCATCTCATCATTATATCATCATCATGATATCATCATCATCATCATCATCATCTCATCATGATATCATCATCATCATCATCATCTCATCATGATATCATCATCATCATCATCATCTCATCATGATATCATCATCATCATCATCATCTCATCATGATATCATCATCATCATCATCATCATCATCATCATCATGATATCATCATCATGATATCATCATCATGATATCATCATCATGATATCATCATCATGATATCATCATCATCATCTCATCATGATATCATCATCATGATATCATCATCATCATCTCATCATGATATCATCATCATCATCATCTCATCATGATATCATCATCATGATATCATCATCATCATCATCTCATCATGATATCATCATCATCATCATCTCATCATATCATCATCATCATCATTACCGTCTCATCATGATATAATCATCATCATCTCATCATGATATCATCATCATCATCATCATCATCATCTCATCATGATATTATCATCATGATATCATCATCATCATCATCATCATCTCATCATGATATCATCATCATGATATCATCATCATCATCTCATCATGATATCATCATCATGATATCATCATCATCATCATCATCATCATCTCATCATGATATCATCATCATCATCATCATGATATCATCATCATCATCATCATCATCATCATCATCATCTCATCATGATATCATCATCATGATATCATCATCATGATATCATCATCATGATATCATCATCATCATCTCATCATGATATCATCATCATGATATCATCATCATCATCTCATCATGATATCATCATCATCATCTCATCATATCATCATCATTACCGTCTCATCATGATATAATCATCATCATCTCATCATGATATCATCATCATCATCATCATCATCTCATCATATCATCATCATCATCATGATATCATCATCATGATATCATCATCATGATATCATCATCATCATCTCATCATGATATCATCATCATGATATCATCATCATCATCTCATCATGATATCATCATCATCATCTCATCATATCATCATCATTACAGTCTCATCATGATATAATCATCATCATCATCTCATCATGATATCATCATCATCATCATCATCTCATCATATCATCATCATCATCATTACTGTCTCATCATGATATTATCATCATCATCATCATCATCATCATCTCATCATGATATTATCATCATGATATCATCATCATCATCATCATCATCATCATCATCATCATCTCATCATGATAGCATCATCATGATATCATCATCATGATATCATCATCATCTCATCATGATATCATCATCATCATCTCATCATGATATCATCATCGTGCTATCATCATCATCTCATCATGATATCATCATCATCATCATCATCATCATCATCATCTCATCATGATATCATCATCATGATATCATCATCATCATCATCATCTCATCGTGATATCATCATCATCATCTCATCATGATATTATCATCATGATATCATCATCATCATCTCATCATGATATCATCATCATGATATCATCATCATCATCATCTCATCATGATATCATCATCATCATCTCATCATGATATCATCATCGTGCTATCATCATCATCTCATCATGATATCATCATCATCATCATCTCATCATGATATCATCATCATGATATCATCATCATAATCATCTCATCATGATATCATCATCATCATCTCATCATGATATCATCATCATCATCATTACTGTCTCATCATGATATTATCATCATCATCATCATCATCATCTCATCATGATATTATCATCATGATATCATCATCATCATCATCATATTATCATCATGATATCATCATCATCATCATCATCATCTCATCATGATATCATCATCATGATATCATCATCATCATCTCATCATGATATCATCATCATCATCTCATCATGATATCATCATCATGCTATCATCATCAACTCATCATGATATCATCATCATCATCATCATCATCATCATCTCATCATGATATCATCATCATGCTATCATCATCATCTCATCATGATATCATCATCATCATCATCATCTCATCATATCATCATCATCATCATCTCATCATGATATCATCATCATGCTATCATCATCATCTCATCATGATATCATCATCATCATCATCTCATCATGATATCATCATCATGATATCATCATCATGATATCATCATCATGATATCATCATCATGCTATCATCATCATCATCTCATCATGATATCATCATCATCATCATCATGATATCATCATCATCATCATCATCATCATCATCATCATCATCATCATCATCATCATCTCATCATATCATCATCATCATCATGTCATCATGATATCATCAACATGATATCATCATCATCATCTCATCATGATATCATCATCATGATATCATCATCATCATCTCATCATGATATCATCATCATGATATCATCATCATCATCTCATCATGATATCATCATCATCATCATCTCATCATGATATCATCATCATCATCATCATCATCATCATCTCATCATGATATCATCATCATCATCATCATCTCATCATGATATCATCATCATCATCATCATCATCTCATCATGATATCATCATCATGATATCATCATCTTCATCTCATCATGATATCATCATCATCATCATCATCATCTCATCATGATATCATCATCATCATCATCATCATCATCTCATCATGATATCATCATCATGATATCATCATCTTCATCTCATCATGATATCATCATCATCATCATCATCTTCATCTCATCATGATATCATCATCATCATCATCTTCATCTCATCATGATATCATCATCATCATCATCATCATCATTTCATCATGATATCATCATCATGATATCATCATCATGATATCATCATCATCATCATCATCATCTCATCATGATATCATCATCATCTCATCATGATATCAACATCATCATCATCATCATCATCCCATCGTGATATCATCATCATGATATCATCACCATCATCTCATCATGATATCATCATCATCATCTCATCATGATATCATCATCATGATATCATCATCATCATCTCATCATTATATCATCATCATCATCTCATCATTATATCATCATCATGATATCATCATCATGATATCATCATCATCATCATCATCATCATCATCTCATCATGATATCATCATCATGATATCATCATCATCATCTCATCATGATATCATCATCATCATCTCATCATGATATCATCATCATCATCATTACTGTCTCATCATGATATTATCATCATCATCATCATCATCATCTCATCATGATATTATCATCATGATATTATCATCATCATCATCATCATCATCATCATCATCATCATCATCTCATCATCATGATATCATCATCATCATCTCATCATGATATCATCATCATCATCTCATCATGATATCATCATCATGCTATCATCATCATCTCATCATGATATCATCATCATCATCATCATCTCATCATGATATCATCATCATGATATCATCATCATCATCATCATCTCATCATGATATCATCATCATCATCTCATCATGATATCATCATCGTGCTATCATCATCATCTCATCATGATATCATCATCATCATCATCATCATCATCTCATCATGATATCATCATCATGATATCATCATCATAATCATCTCATCATGATATCATCATCATCATCTCATCATGATGTCATCATCATCATCATTACTGTCTCATCATGATATTATCATCATCATCATCATCATCATCTCATCATGATATTATCATCATGATATCATCATCATCATCATCTCATCATGATATCATCATCATGATATCATCATCATCTCATCATGATATCAACATCATCATCATCATCATCATCCCATCGTGATATCATCATCATGATATCATCACCATCATCATCATCATCATCATGATATCATCATCATCATCTCATCATGATATCATCATCATCATCTCATCATGATATCATCATCATCATCATCATCATCATGATATCATCATCATGATATCATCATCATCATCATCTCATCATGATATCATCATCATCATCTCATCATGATATCATCATCATCTCATCATGATATCATCATCATCATCATTACTGTCTCATCATGATATTATCATCATCATCATCATCTCATCATAATATCATCATGATCATCATCATCATCTCATCATGATATCATCATCATGATATCATCATCATTTCATCATGATATCATCATCATCATCTCATCATGATATCATCATCATCATTTCATCATGATATCATCATCATGATATCATCATCATGATATCATCATCATCATCATCATGATATCATCATCATCATCATCATGATATCATCATCATCATCATCATGATATCATCATCATCATCATCATCATCATCTCATCATGATATCAACATCATCATCATCATCATCTCATCATGATATCAACATCATCATCATCATCATCATCATCATGATATCAACATCATCATCATCATCATCATCATCATGATATCAACATCATCATCATCATCATCATCATCATCATCATCATCATCATCCCATCATGATATCATCATCATGATATCATCATCATCATCTCATCATGATATCATCATCATCATCTCATCATTATATCATCATCATCATCTCATCATTATATCATCATCAAGATATCATCATCATCATCTCATCATGATATTATCATCATGATATCATCATCATCATCATCATCTCATCATGATATCATCATCATGATATCATCATCATCATCTCATCATGATATCATCATCATGATATCATCATCATTATCATCATCTCATCATGATATCATCATCATCATCATCATCATCATCATCTCATCATGATATCATCATCATGATATCATCATCATGATATCATCATCATGATATCATCATCATCATCTCATCATGATATCATCATCATGATATCATCATCATGATATCATCATCATAATCTCATCATGATATCATCATCATCATCTCATTATATCATCATCATTACCGTCTCATCATGATATAATCATCATCATCTCATCATGATATCATCATCATCATCATCATCTCATCATATCATCATCATCATCATTACTGTCTCATCATGATATTATCATCATCATCATCATCATCATCATCTCATCATGATATTATCATCATGATATCATCATCATCATCATCATCATCATCTCATCATGATAGCATCATCATGATATCATCATCATGATATCATCATCATCTCATCATGATATCATCATCATCATCTCATCATGATATCATCATCGTGCTATCATCATCATCTCATCATGATATCATCATCATCATCATCATCATCATCATCTCATCATGATATCATCATCGTGATATCATCATCATCATCATCTCATCGTGATATCATCATCATCATCTCATCATGATATTATCATCATGATATCATCATCATCATCTCATCATGATATCATCATCATGATATCATCATCATCATCATCTCATCATGATATCATCATCGTGCTATCATCATCATCTCATCATGATATCATCATCATCATCATCATCTCATCATGATATCATCATCATGATATCATCATCATAATCATCTCATCATGATATCATCATCATCATCCCATCATGATATCATCAACATCATCATTACTGTCTCATCATGATATTATCATCATCATCATCATCATCATCATCATCATCATCATCTCATCATGATATTATCATCATGATATCATCATCATCATCATCATCATCATCATCATCTCATCATGATATCATCATCATGATATCATCATCATCTCATCATGATATCATCATCATCATCATCATCTCATCATGATATCATCATCATGCTATCATCATCAACTCATCATGATATCATCATCATCATCATCATCATCATCTCATCATGATATCATCATCATGCTATCATCATCATCTCATCATGATATCATCATCATGCTATCATCATCATCTCATCATGATATCATCATCATCATCATCATCATCATCATCATCATCATCTCATCATATCATCATCATCATCATCTCATCATGATATCATCATCATGCTATCATCATCATCTCATCATGATATCATCATCATCATCATCTCATCATGATATCATCATCATGATATCATCATCATGATATCATCATCATGATATCATCATCATGCTATCATCATCATCATCTCATCATGATATCATCATCATGCTATCATCATCATCTCATCATGATATCATCATCATGCTATCATCATCATCTCATCATGATATCATCATCATCATCATCATCATCATCTCATCATATCATCATCATCATCATGTCATCATGATATCATCAACATGATATCATCATCATCATCTCATCATGATATCATCATCATGATATCATCATCATCTCATCATGATATCATCATCATGATATCATCATCATCATCTCATCATGATATCATCATCATCATCATCATCATCTCATCATGATATCATCATCATCATCATCATCATCTCATCATGATATCATCATCATCATCATCATCATCTCATCATGATATCATCATCATCTTCATCTCATCATGATATCATCATCATCATCATCATCATCATCATTTCATCATGATATCATCATCATGATATCATCATCATGATATCATCATCATCATCATCATCATCTCATCATGATATCATCATCATGATATCATCATCATCTCATCATGATATCAACATCATCATCATCATCATCCCATCGTGATATCATCATCATGATATCATCACCATCATCTCATCATGATATCATCATCATCATCTCATCATGATATCATCATCATGATATCATCATCATCATCTCATCATTATATCATCATCATCATCATCTCATCATGATATCATCATCATGATATCATCATCATCATCTCATCATGATATCATCATCATCATCTCATCATGATATCATCATCATCATCATTACTGTCTCATCATGATATTATCATCATCATCATCATCATCATCATCTCATCATGATATTATCATCATGATATCATCATCATCATCATCATCATCATCATCTCATCATCATGATATCATCATCATCATATCATCATGATATCATCATCATCATCATCTCATCATGATATCATCATCATGCTATCATCATCATCTCATCATGATATCATCATCATCATCATCATCTCATCATGATATCATCATCATGCTATCATCATCATCTCATCATGATATCATCATCATCATCATCATCATCATCATCTCATCATGATATCATCATCATGATATCATCATCATGATATCATCATCATCATCTCATCATGATATCATCATCATCATCTCATCATGATATCATCATCATGCTATCATCATCATCTCATCATGATATCATCATCATCATCATCTCATCGTGATATCATCATCATCATCTCATCATGATATTATCATCATGATATCATCATCATCATCATCATCTCATCATGATATCATCATCATGATATCATCATCATCATCATCATCTCATCATGATATCATCATCATCATCTCATCATGATATCATCATCGTGCTATCATCATCATCTCATCATGATATCATCATCATCATCATCATCATCATCTCATCATGATATCATCATCATGATATCATCATCATAATCATCTCATCATGATATCATCATCATCATCTCATCATGATATCATCATCATCATCATTACTGTCTCATCATGATATTATCATCATCATCATCATCATCATCATCTCATCATGATATTATCATCATGATATCATCATCATCATCATCATCATCTCATCATGATATCATCATCATGATATCATCATCATCATCATCTCATCATGATATCATCAACATCATCATCATCATCTCATCATGATATCATCATCATGCTATCATCATCATCTCATCATGATATCATCATCATCATCATCATCTCATCATGATATCATCATCATGCTATCATCATCATCTCATCATGATATCATCATCATCATCATCATCTCATCATCATGATATCATCACCATCATCTCATCATGATATCATCATCATGATATCATCATCATCATCTCATCATGATATCATCATCATCATCATCATCATCATCTCATCATATCATCATCATCATCATTACCGTCTCATCATGATATCATCATCATCAACTCATCATGATATATCATCATCTCATCATGATATCATCATCATCACCATCTCATCATGCTATCATTATCATCATCTCATCATGATATCATCATCATGATATCATCATCATCTCATCATGATATCATGATGAGATGATGATGATGATGATATCATGATGATGATATCATGATGAGATGATGATGATATCATGATGAGATGATGATGATGATGATGATGATGATATCATGATGATGATATCATGATGAGATGATGATGATGATGATATCATGATGAGATGATGAAGATGATGATATCATGATGATGATATCATCATCATCATCATCTCATCATGATATCATCATCATGATATCATCATCATCATCATCATCATCATCTCATCATGATATCATCATCATCATCATCATCATCATCTCATCATGATATCATCATCATGATATCTTCATCATGATATCATCATCATCATCTCATCATATCATCATCATCATTACCGTCTCATCATGATATCATCATCATCAACTCATCATGATATATCATCATCTCATCATGATATCATCATCATCACCATCTCATCATGCTATCATTATCATCATCTCATCATGATATCATCATCATGATATCATCATCATCATCATCATCATCATAATCATCATCATCATCTCATCATGATATCATCATCATGATATCATCATCATCATCATCTCATCATTATATCATCATCATGATATCATCATGAAATCATCATCATCATCTCATCATGATATCATCAACATGATATCATCATCATGATATCATCATCTCATCATGATATCATCATAATCATCTCATCATGATATCATCATCATCATGATATCATCATCATGATATCATCATCATCATCTCATCATGATATCATCATCATGATATCATCATCTCATCATGATATCATCATCATGATATCATTATCATCATCATCATCATCATCTCATCATGATATCATCATCATGATATCATCATCATCATCATCTCATCATGATATCATCATCATCATCTTATCATGATATCATCATCATGATATCATCATCATCATCATCATCATCATCTCATCATGATATCATCATCATGATATCATCATCATCATCTCATCATGATATCATCATCATCATCATCTCATCATATCATCATCATCATCATTACCGTCTCATCATGATATCATCATCATCAACTCATCATGATATATCATCATCTCATCATGATATCATCATCATCACCATCTCATCATGCTATCATTATCATCATCTCATCATGATATCATCATCATGATATCATCATCATCTCATCATGATATCATCATCACCATCTCATCATGATATCATCATCATATCATCATGATATCATCATCATCATCTCATCATGATATCATCATCATGATATCATCATCATCATCTCATCATGATCTCATCATCATGATATCATCATCTCATCATGATATCATCATCATGATATCATCATCTCATCATGATATCATCATCATGATATCATCATCATGATATCATCATCATGATATCATCATCATCATCATCATCATCATCTCATCATGATATCATCATCATCAGCATCATCATCATCATCATCTCATCATGATATCATCATCATGATATCTTCATCATGATATAATCATCATCATCTCATCATGATATCATCATCATCATCATCATCATCATCCCATCATATCATCATCATCATCATTACCGTCTCATCATGATATCATCATCATCAACTCATCATGATATATCATCATCTCATCATGATATCATCATCATCACCATCTCATCATGCTATCATCATCATGATATCATCATCATCATCATCTCATCATGATATCATCATCATCATCTCATCATGATATCATCATCATGATATCATCATCATCATCTCATCATTATATCATCATCATCATCTCATCATTATATCATCATCATGATATCATCATCATCATCATCATCTCATCATGATATCATCATCATCATCATCATCTCATCATGATATCATCATCATGATATCATCATCATGATATCATCATCATGATATCATCATCATGATATCATCATCATCTCATCATGATATCATCATCATCATCATCTCATCATGATATCATCATCATTATATCATCATCTCATCATGATATCATCATCATCATCTCATCATGATATCATCATCATCATCTCATCATGATATCATCATCATCATCTCATCATGATATCATCATCATGATATCATCATCATCATCATCTCATCATGATATCATCATCATCATCATCTCATCATATCATCATCATCATCATTACCGTCTCATCATGATATCATCATCATGATATAATAATCATCATCTCATCATGATATCATCATCATCATCATCATCTCATCATATCATCATCATCATCATTACCGTCTCATCATGATATCATCATCATCAACTCATCATGATATATCATCATCATCTCATCATGATATCATCATCATCACCATCTCATCATGATATCATCATCATCATCATCATCATCATCATCATAATCATCATCATCTCATCATGATATCATCATCATGATATCATCATCATCATCATCATCATCATCTCATCATGATATCATCATCATGATATCATCATGAAATCATCATCATCATCATCATCATCTCATCATGATATCATCATCATGATATCATCATCATGATATCATCATCATGATATCATCATCATGATATCATCATCATCATCTCATCATGATATCATCATCATGATATCATCATCATCATCTCATCATCATGATATCATCATCATCATCTCATCATGATATCATCATCATGATATCATCATCATCATCATCATCTCATCATGATATCATCATCATCATCTCATCATATCATCATCATCATCATTACCGTCTCATCATGATATCATCATCATCAACTCATCATGATATATCATCATCTCATCATGATATCATCATCATCACCATCTCATCATGCTATCATTATCATCATCTCATCATGATATCATCATCATGATATCATCATCATCATCTCATCATGATATCATCATCATCATTTCATCATGATATCATCGTCATCATCTCATCATGATATCATCATCATGATATCATCATCATCATCTCATCATGATATCATCATCATGATATCATCATCATGATATCATCATCTCATCATGATATCATCATCATGATATCATCATCATCATCATCATTATCATCTCATCATGATATCATCATCATCATCATCATCTCATCATGATATCATCATCATGATATCTTCATCATGATATAATCATCATCATCTCATCATGATATCATCATCATCATCACCATCTCATCATATCATCATCATCATCATTACCGTCTCATCATGATTTCATCATCATCAACTCATCATGATATATCATCATCTCATCATGATATCATCATCATCACCATCTCATCATGCTATCATTATCATCATCTCATCATGATATCATCATCATGATATCATCATCATCATATCATCATCATGATATCATCATCATCATCATCATCATCTCATCATGATATCATCATCATGATATCATCATGAAATCATCATCATCATCATCTCATCATGATATCATCAACATGATATCATCATCATGATATCATCATCTCATCATGATATCATCATAATCATCTCATCATGATATCATCATCATCATGATATCATCATAATGATATCATCATCATCATCATCATCTCATCATGATATCATCATCATGATATCATCATCTCATCATGATATCATCATAATCATCTCATCATGATATCATCATCATCATCATGATATCATCAACATGATATCATCATCATCATCATCTCATCATGATATTATCATCATGATATCATTATCATCATCATCATCATCATCATCATCTCATCATGATATCATCATCATCATCATCATCTCATCATGATATCATCATCATCATCTCATCATGATATTATCATCATGATATCATTATCATCATGATATCATTATCATTATCATCATCATCATCATGATATCATCATCATCATCATCATCTCATCATGATATCATCATCATTATATCATCATCATCATCTCATCATGATATCATCATCATGATATCATCATCATCATCATCATCATCTCATCATGATATCATCATCATCATCATCTCATCATGATATCATCATCATCATCATCATCTTCTCATCATGATATCATCATCATGATATCATCATCATCATCATCATCTCATCATGATATCATCATCATGATATCATAATCATCATCATCATCTCATCATGATATCATCATCATGGTATCATCATCATCATCATCTCATCATGATATCATCATCATCATCATCATCATCATCATCATCATCATCATCATGATATCATCATCATCATCATCATCATCATCTCATCATGATATCATCATCATGATATCATCATCATCATCTCATCATGATATCATCATCATCATCATCTCATCATGATATCATCATCATCTCATCATGATATCATCATCATCATCATCATCATCATCATCTCATCATGATATCATCATCATCATCATCTCATCATTATATCAACATCATCATCATCTCATCATCATCATCTCATCATTATATCATCATCATCATTATCATCTCATCATGATATCATCATCATTATATAATCATCATCATCATATCATCATGATATCATCATCATTATATAATCATCATCATCATCTCATCATGATATTATCATCATGATATCATCATCATCATCATCATCATCTCATCATGATATCATCATCATCATCATCTCATCATGATATCATCATCATGATATCATCATCATGATATCATCATCATGATATCATCATCATGATATCATCATCATGATATCATCATCATGATATCATCATTATCATCTCATCATGATATCATCATCATGATATCATCATCATCATCTCATCATGATATCATCATCATCATCATCTCATCATATCATCATCATCATCATCATCATTACCGTCTCATCATGATATCATCATCATGATATAATCATCATCTCATCATGATATCATCATCATCATCATCTCATCATATCATCATAATCATCATTACCGTCTCATCATGATATCATCATCATCAACTCATCATGATATATCATCATCTCATCATGATATCATCATCATCACCATCTCATCATGCTATCATTATCATCATCTCATCATGATATCATCATCATGATATCATCATCATCATCATCGTAATCATCATCATCTCATCATGATATCATCATCATCATCATCATCATCATCTCATAATGATATCATCATCATGATATCATCATCATCATCATCTCATCATGATATCATCATCATGATATCATCATCATGATATCATCATCATGATATCATCATCATGATATCATCATTATCATCTCATCATGATATCATCATCATGATATCATCATCATCATCTCATCATGATATCATCATCATCATCATCTCATCATATCATCATCATCATCATCATCATTACCGTCTCATCATGATATCATCATCATGATATAATCATCATCTCATCATGATATCATCATCATCATCATCTCATCATATCATCATAATCATCATTACCGTCTCATCATGATATCATCATCATCAACTCATCATGATATATCATCATCTCATCATGATATCATCATCATCACCATCATCTCATAATGATATCATCATCATGATATCATCATCATCATCATGATATCATCATCATCATCATCATCTCATCATGATATCATCATCATGATATCATCATGAAATCATCATCATCATCATCTCATCATGATATCATCATCATCATCTCATCATGATATCATCATCATCATGATATCATCATCATGATATCATCATCATGATATCATCATCATAATCTCATCATGATATCATCATCATCATGATATCATCATCATGATATTATCATCATCATCATCATCATCATCATCTCATCATGATATCATCATCATGATATCATCATCATCATCATCATCTCATCATGATATAATCATCATGATATCATCATCATCTCATCATGATATCATCATCGTGATATCATCATCATCATCATCATCATCATCTCATCATGATATCATCATCATCATCATTACTGTCTCATCATGATATCATCATCATCATCATCATCATCATCTCATCATGATATCATCATCATGATATCATCATCATCTCATCATGATATCATCATCGTGATATCATCATCATCATCATCTCATCATGATATCATCATCATCATCATCATCTCATCATGATATCATCATGATATCATCATCATCATCATCATCATCATCTCATCATGATATCATCATCATGATATCATCATCATCTCATCATGATATCATCATCATCATCATCATCATCATCTCATCATGATATCATCACCATCATCTCATCATGATATCATCATCATGATATCATCATCATGATATCATCATCATCATCATCATCATCTCATCATGATATCATCATCATCATCATCATCATCGTCATCATCATCTCATCATGATATCATCATCATGATATCATCATCATCATCTCATCATGATATCATCATCATTATATCATCATCATCATCTCATCATGATATCATCATCATGATATCATCATCATCATCATCATCTCATCATGATATCATCATCATCATCTCATCATCATCATCTCATCATGATATCATCATCATCATCATCATCATCATCATCATCTCATCATGATATCATCATCATGATATCATCATCATGATATCATCATCATGATATCATCACCATCATCATCTCATCATGGTATCATCATCATGATATCATCATCTCATCATGATATCATCATCATCATCATCATCATCATCATCATCATCTCATCATGATATCATCATCATGATATCATCATCATGATATCATCATCATGATATCATCATCATGATATCATCATCATCATCATCTCATCATGATATCATCATCATCTCATCATGATATCATCATCATCATCATCATCATCTCTTCATGATATCATCATCATCATCTCTTCATGATATCATCATCATCATCTCATCATGATATCATCATCATGATATCATCATCATCTCATCGTGATATCATCATCATCATCATCATCATCTCATCATTATATCAGCATCATCATGATATCATCATCATCATCTCATCATGATATCATCATCATGTTATCATCATCATCATCGCATGATGATATCATCATCATCATCATTACTGTCTCATCATGATATTATCATCATCATCATCTCATCCTGATATTATCATCATGATATCATTATCATCATCATCACCATCATCTCATCATGATATCATCATCATGATATCATCATCATAATCATCATCTCATCATAATCATCATCATCATCATCATCATCTCATCATGATATCATCATCATGATATCATCATCATCTCATCATGATATCATCATCATGATATCATCATCATCTCATCATGATATCATCATCATCATCTCATCATGATATCATCATCATGATATCATCATCATGATATCATCATCATCATCTCATCATGATATCATCATCATGATATCATCATCATCTCATCATGATATCATCATCATGATATCATCATCATGATATCATCATAATGATATCATCATCATGATTTCATCATCATCATCATCATCATGATATCATCATCATGATATCATCATCATCATCTCATCATGATATCATCATCATGATATCATCATCATCTCATCATGATATCATCATCATGATATCATCATCATGATATCATCATAATGATATCATCATCATGATTTCATCATCATCATCATCATCATGATATCATCATCATGATATCATCATCATCATCTCATCATGATATCATCATCATGATCATCATCATCATCTCATCATGATATCATCATCATCATCTCATCATGATATCATCATCATCATCATCATCATCATCATCATTTCATCATGATATCATCATCATGATATCATCATCATGATATCATCATCATCATCATCATCATCCCATCATGATATCATCATCATCATCTCATCATTATATCATCATCATGATATCATCATCATCATCATCATCATGATATCATCATCATCATCTCATCATATCATCATCATCATCATTACTGTCTCATCATGATATTATCATCATCATCATCATCATCATCTCATCATGATATTATCATCATGATATCATCATCATCTCATCATGATATCATCATCATCATCTCATCATGATATCATCATCGTGCTATCATCATCATCTCATCATGATATCATCATCATCATCATCATCATCATCATCATCATCTCATCATGATATCATCATCATGATATCATCATCATCATCATCTCATCGTGATATCATCATCATCATCTCATCATGATATTATCATCATGATATCATCATCATCATCTCATCATGATATCATCATCATGATATCATCATCATCATCATCTCATCATGATATCATCATCATCATCTCATCATGATATCATCATCGTGCTATCATCATCATCTCATCATGATATCATCATCATCATCATCATCTCATCATGATATCATCATCATGATATCATCATCATAATCATCTCATCATGATATCATCATCATCATCTCATCATGATATCATCATCATCATCATTACTGTCTCATCATGATATTATCATCATCATCATCATCATCATCATCATCATCATCTCATCATGATATTATCATCATGATATCATCATCATCATCATCATCATCATCATCATCTCATCATGATATCATCATCATGATATCATCATCATCATCATCTCATCATGATATCATCATCATCATCATCATCTCATCATGATATCATCATCATGCTATCATCATCATCTCATCATGATATCATCATCATCATCATCATCATCATCATCTCATCATATCATCATCATCATCATCTCATCATGATATCATCATCATGCTATCATCATCATCTCATCATGATATCATCATCATCATCATCTCATCATGATATCATCATCATGATATCATCATCATGATATCATCATCATGCTATCATCATCATCATCTCATCATGATATCA
>CM069865.1:34493556-34503556 GCA_036172795.1 Pelodytes ibericus
CATCATCTCATCATGGTATCATCATCATGATATCATCATCTCATCATGATATCATCATCATCATCATCATCATCATCTCATCATGATATCATCATCATGATATCATCATCATGATATCATCATCATGATATCATCATCATGATATCATCATCATCATCATCTCATCATGATATCATCATCATCTCATCATGATATCATCATCATCATCATCATCATCATCTCTTCATGATATCATCATCATCATCTCTTCATGATATCATCATCATCATCTCATCATGATATCATCATCATCTCATCATGATATCATCATCATCTCATCGTGATATCATCATCATCATCATCATCATCTCATCATTATATCAGCATCATCATGATATCATCATCATCATCTCATCATGATATCATCATCATGTTATCATCATCATCATCGCATGATGATATCATCATCATCATCATTACTGTCTCATCATGATATTATCATCATCATCATCTCATCCTGATATTATCATCATGATATCATTATCATCATCATCACCATCATCTCATCATGATATCATCATCATGATATCATCATCATAATCATCATCTCATCATAATCATCATCATCATCATCATCATCATCATCATCATCTCATCATGATATCATCATCATGATATCATCATCATCTCATCATGATATCATCATCATGATATCATCATCATCTCATCATGATATCATCATCATCATCTCATCATGATATCATCATCATGATATCATCATCATCTCATCATGATATCATCATCATGATATCATCATCATGATATCATCATAATGATATCATCATCATGATTTCATCATCATCATTTCATCATCATCATCATCATCATGATATCATCATCATGATATCATCATCATCATCTCATCATGATATCATCATCATGATATCATCATCATCTCATCATGATATCATCATCATGATATCATCATCATGATATCATCATAATGATATCATCATCATGATTTCATCATCATCATCATCATCATCATCATCATCTCATCATAATATCATCATGATCATCATCATCATCTCATCATAATATCATCATGATCATCATCATCATCTCATCATGATATCATCATCATGATATCATCATCATCTCATCATGATATCATCATCATGATCATCATCATCATCTCATCATGATATCATCATCATCATCATCATGATATCATCATCATCTCATCATGATATCATCATCATCTCATCATGATATCATCATCATCATCATCATCATCATCATCATCATCATCATTTCATCATGATATCATCATCATGATATCATCATCATCATCATCATCATCCCATCATGATATCATCATCATCATCTCATCATTATATCATCATCATGATATCATCATCATCATCATGATATCATCATCATCATCTCATCATCCCATCATGATATCATCATCATCATCTCATCATTATATCATCATCATGATATCATCATCATCATCATCATCATGATATCATCATCATCATCTCATCATGATATCATCATCATCATCATCATCATGATATCATCATCATGATATCATCATCATGATATCATCATCATGATATCATCATCATGATATCATCATCATCATCTCATCATGATATCATCATCATCATCATCTCATCATGATATCATCATCATCATCATCTCATTACCGTCTCATCATGATATAATCATCATCATCTCATCATGATATCATCATCATCTCATCATGATATCATCATCATCATCATCATCTCATCATATCATCATCATCATCATCATTACAGTCTCATCATGATATTATCATCATCATCATCATCATCATCATCTCATCATGATATTATCATCATGATATCATTATCATCATGATATCATTATCATTATCATCATCATCATCATGATATCATCATCATCATCATCATCTCATCATGATATCATCATCATTATATCATCATCATCATCTCATCATGATATCATCATCATGATATCATCATCATCATCATCATCATCTCATCATGATATCATCATCATCATCATCTCATCATGATATCATCATCATCATCATCATCTTCTCATCATGATATCATCATCATGATATCATCATCATCATCATCATCTCATCATGATATCATCATCATGATATCATAATCATCATCATCATCTCATCATGATATCATCATCATGGTATCATCATCATCATCATCTCATCATGATATCATCATCATCATCATCATCATCATCATCATCATCATGATATCATCATCATCATCATCATCATCATCTCATCATGATATCATCATCATGATATCATCATCATCATCTCATCATGATATCATCATCATCATCATCTCATCATGATATCATCATCATCTCATCATGATATCATCATCATCATCATCATCATCATCATCTCATCATGATATCATCATCATCATCATCTCATCATTATATCAACATCATCATCATCTCATCATCATCATCTCATCATTATATCATCATCATCATTATCATCTCATCATGATATCATCATCATTATATAATCATCATCATCATATCATCATGATATCATCATCATTATATAATCATCATCATCATCTCATCATGATATTATCATCATGATATCATCATCATCATCATCATCATCTCATCATGATATCATCATCATCATCATCTCATCATGATATCATCATCATGATATCATCATCATGATATCATCATCATGATATCATCATCATGATATCATCATCATGATATCATCATCATGATATCATCATTATCATCTCATCATGATATCATCATCATGATATCATCATCATCATCTCATCATGATATCATCATCATCATCATCTCATCATATCATCATCATCATCATCATCATCATTACCGTCTCATCATGATATCATCATCATGATATAATCATCATCTCATCATGATATCATCATCATCATCATCTCATCATATCATCATAATCATCATTACCGTCTCATCATGATATCATCATCATCAACTCATCATGATATATCATCATCTCATCATGATATCATCATCATCACCATCTCATCATGCTATCATTATCATCATCTCATCATGATATCATCATCATGATATCATCATCATCATCATCGTAATCATCATCATCTCATCATGATATCATCATCATCATCATCATCATCATCATCTCATAATGATATCATCATCATGATATCATCATCATCATCATCTCATCATGATATCATCATCATGATATCATCATCATGATATCATCATCATGATATCATCATCATGATATCATCATTATCATCTCATCATGATATCATCATCATGATATCATCATCATCATCTCATCATGATATCATCATCATCATCATCTCATCATATCATCATCATCATCATCATCATTACCGTCTCATCATGATATCATCATCATGATATAATCATCATCTCATCATGATATCATCATCATCATCATCTCATCATATCATCATAATCATCATTACCGTCTCATCATGATATCATCATCATCAACTCATCATGATATATCATCATCTCATCATGATATCATCATCATCACCATCATCTCATAATGATATCATCATCATGATATCATCATCATCATCATGATATCATCATCATCATCATCATCATCTCATCATGATATCATCATCATGATATCATCATGAAATCATCATCATCATCATCTCATCATGATATCATCATCATCATCTCATCATGATATCATCATCATCATGATATCATCATCATGATATCATCATCATGATATCATCATCATAATCTCATCATGATATCATCATCATCATGATATCATCATCATGATATTATCATCATCATCATCATCATCATCATCTCATCATGATATCATCATCATGATATCATCATCATCATCATCATCTCATCATGATATAATCATCATGATATCATCATCATCTCATCATGATATCATCATCGTGATATCATCATCATCATCATCATCATCATCTCATCATGATATCATCATCATCATCATTACTGTCTCATCATGATATCATCATCATCATCATCATCATCATCTCATCATGATATCATCATCATGATATCATCATCATCTCATCATGATATCATCATCGTGATATCATCATCATCATCATCTCATCATGATATCATCATCATCATCATCATCTCATCATGATATCATCATGATATCATCATCATCATCATCATCATCATCATCTCATCATGATATCATCATCATGATATCATCATCATCTCATCATGATATCATCATCATCATCATCATCATCATCTCATCATGATATCATCACCATCATCTCATCATGATATCATCATCATGATATCATCATCATGATATCATCATCATCATCATCATCATCTCATCATGATATCATCATCATCATCATCATCATCGTCATCATCATCTCATCATGATATCATCATCATGATATCATCATCATCATCTCATCATGATATCATCATCATTATATCATCATCATCATCTCATCATGATATCATCATCATGATATCATCATCATCATCATCATCTCATCATGATATCATCATCATCATCTCATCATCATCATCTCATCATGATATCATCATCATCATCATCATCATCATCATCATCTCATCATGATATCATCATCATGATATCATCATCATGATATCATCATCATGATATCATCACCATCATCATCTCATCATGGTATCATCATCATGATATCATCATCTCATCATGATATCATCATCATCATCATCATCATCATCATCATCATCTCATCATGATATCATCATCATGATATCATCATCATGATATCATCATCATGATATCATCATCATGATATCATCATCATCATCATCTCATCATGATATCATCATCATCTCATCATGATATCATCATCATCATCATCATCATCTCTTCATGATATCATCATCATCATCTCTTCATGATATCATCATCATCATCTCATCATGATATCATCATCATGATATCATCATCATCTCATCGTGATATCATCATCATCATCATCATCATCTCATCATTATATCAGCATCATCATGATATCATCATCATCATCTCATCATGATATCATCATCATGTTATCATCATCATCATCGCATGATGATATCATCATCATCATCATTACTGTCTCATCATGATATTATCATCATCATCATCTCATCCTGATATTATCATCATGATATCATTATCATCATCATCACCATCATCTCATCATGATATCATCATCATGATATCATCATCATAATCATCATCTCATCATAATCATCATCATCATCATCATCATCTCATCATGATATCATCATCATGATATCATCATCATCTCATCATGATATCATCATCATGATATCATCATCATCTCATCATGATATCATCATCATCATCTCATCATGATATCATCATCATGATATCATCATCATGATATCATCATCATCATCTCATCATGATATCATCATCATGATATCATCATCATCTCATCATGATATCATCATAATGATATCATCATCATGATATCATCATAATGATATCATCATCATGATTTCATCATCATCATCATCATCATGATATCATCATCATGATATCATCATCATCATCTCATCATGATATCATCATCATGATATCATCATCATCTCATCATGATATCATCATCATGATATCATCATCATGATATCATCATAATGATATCATCATCATGATTTCATCATCATCATCATCATCATGATATCATCATCATGATATCATCATCATCATCTCATCATGATATCATCATCATGATCATCATCATCATCTCATCATGATATCATCATCATCATCTCATCATGATATCATCATCATCATCATCATCATCATTTCATCATGATATCATCATCATGATATCATCATCATGATATCATCATCATCATCATCATCATCCCATCATGATATCATCATCATCATCTCATCATTATATCATCATCATGATATCATCATCATCATCATCATCATGATATCATCATCATCATCTCATCATGATATCATCATCATCATCTCATCATGATATCATCATCATCATCATCATCATGATATCATCATCATCATCTCATCATGATATCATCATCATCATCATCATCATCATCATCATCATCATGATATCATCATCATGATATCATCATCATGATATCATCATCATGATATCATCATCATGATATCATCATCATCATCTCATCATGATATCATCATCATGATATCATCATCATCATCTCATCATGATATCATCATCATCATCATCTCATCATGATATCATCATCATGATATCATCATCATCATCTCATCATGATATCATCATCATCATCATCTCATCATATCATCATCATCATCATTACCGTCTCATCATGATATAATCATCATCATCATCTCATCATGATATCATCATCATCATCATCATCATCATCTCATCATATCATCATCATCATCATCATTACAGTCTCATCATGATATTATCATCATCATCATCATCATCATCATCTCATCATCATCATCTCATCATGATATTATCATCATCATCATCATCATCATCATCATGATATTATCATCATGATATCATCATCATCATCATCATCATCATCATCTCATCATGATATCATCATCATGATATCATCATCATCATCATCATCTCATCATGATATCATCATCATCATCATCTCATCATGATATCATCATCATCATCATCTCATCATGATATCATCATCATCATCATCTCATCATGATATCATCATCATCATCATCATCATCATCATCATCTCATCATGATATCATCATCATGATATCATCATCATCATCATCTCATCATGATATCATCATCATCATCATTACTGTCTCATCATGATATTATCATCATCATCATCATCTCATCATAATATCATCATGATCATCATCATCATCTCATCATGATATCATCATCATGATATCATCATCATCATCTCATCATGATATCATCATCATCATTTCATCATGATATCATCATCATGATATCATCATCATGATATCATCATCATCATCATCATCATCATCATGATATCATCATCATGATATCATCATCATCATCATCATCATCATCACCATCATCATCATCATCATCATCTCATAATGATATCATCATCATGATATCATTATCATCTCATCATGATATCAACATCATCATCATCATCATCATCATCATCATCCCATCATGATATCATCATCATGATATCATCATCATCATCTCATCATGATATCATCATCATCATCTCATCATTATATCATCATCATCATCTCATCATTATATCATCATCAAGATATCATCATCATCATCTCATCATGATATTATCATCATGATATCATCATCATCATCATCATCTCATCATGATATCATCATCATGATATCATCATCATCATCTCATCATGATATCATCATCATCATATCATCATCATCATCATGATATCATCATCATCATCATCATGATATCATCATCATCATCATCATGATATCATCATCATCATCATCATCATCATCTCATCATGATATCATCATCATGATATCATCATCATGATATCATCATCATCATCTCATCATGATATCATCATCATGATATCATCATCATCATCTCATCATGATATCATCATCATCATATCATCATCATTACCGTCTCATCATGATATAATCATCATCATCTCATCATGATATCATCATCATCATCATCATCTCATCATATCATCATCATCATCATTACTGTCTCATCATGATATTATTATCATCATCATCATCATCATCTCATCATGATATTATAATCATGATATCATCATCATCTCATCATGATATCATCATCATCATCTCATCATGATATCATCATCGTGCTATCATCATCATCTCATCATGATATCATCATCATCATCATCATCATCATCTCATCATGATATCATCATCATGATATCATCATCATCATCATCTCATCGTGATATCATCATCATCATCTCATCATGATATTATCATCATGATATCATCATCATCATCTCATCATGATATCATCATCATGATATCATCATCATCATCATCTCATCATGATATCATCATCATCATCTCATCATGATATCATCATCGTGCTATCATCATCATCTCATCATGATATCATCATCATCATCATCATCTCATCATGATATCATCATCATGATATCATCATCATAATCATCTCATCATGATATCATCATCATCATCTCATCATGATATCATCATCATCATCATTACTGTCTCATCATGATATTATCATCATCATCATCATCATCATCATCATCTCATCATGATATTATCATCATGATATCATCATCATCATCATCATCATCATCATCATCATCTCATCATGATATCATCATCATGATATCATCATCATCATCATCTCATCATGATATCATCATCATCATCATCATCTCATCATGATATCATCATCATGCTATCATCATCATCTCATCATGATATCATCATCATCATCATCATCATCATCTCATCATATCATCATCATCATCATCTCATCATGATATCATCATCATGCTATCATCATCATCTCATCATGATATCATCATCATCATCATCTCATCATGATATCATCATCATGATATCATCATCATGATATCATCATCATGATATCATCATCATGCTATCATCATCATCATCTCATCATGATATCATCATCATGCTATCATCATCATCTCATCATGATATCATCATCATCATCATCATCATCATCTCATCATATCATCATCATCATCATGTCATCATGATATCATCAACATGATATCATCATCATCATCTCACCATGATATCATCATCGTGATATCATCATCATCATCTCATCATGATATCATCATCATCATCATCATCATCATCTCATCATGATATCATCATCATCATCATCTCATCATGATATCATCATCATCATCATCATCATCATCTCATCATGATATCATCATCATGATATCATCATCATGATATCATCATCATCATCATCATCATCTCATCATGATATCATCATCATGATATCATCATCATCTCATCATGATATCAACATCATCATCATCATCATCATCATCATCATCATCCCATCGTGATATCATCATCATGATATCATCACCATCATCTCATCATGATATCATCATCATCATCTCATCATGATATCATCATCATGATATCATCATCATCATCTCATCATTATATCATCATCATCATCTCATCATTATATCATCATCATGATATCATCATCATGATATCATCATCATCATCATCATCACCATCATCATCATCTCATCATGATATCATCATCATGATATCATCATCATCATCTCATCATGATATCATCATCATCATCTCATCATGATATCATCATCATCATCATTACTGTCTCATCATGATATTATCATCATCATCATCATCATCATCATCATCTCATCATGATATTATCATCATGATATCATCATCATCATCATCATCATCATCATCATCATCATCTCATCATCATGATATCATCATCATCATCTCATCATGATATCATCATCATCATCATCTCATCATGATATCATCATCATGCTATCATCATCATCTCATCATGATATCATCATCATCATCATCATCATCATCATCTCATCATGATATCATCATCATGATATCATCATCATGATATCATCATCATCATCTCATCATGATATCATCATCATCATCTCATCATGATATCATCATCATGCTATCATCATCATCTCATCATGATATCATCATCATCATCATCTCATCGTGATATCATCATCATCATCATCTCATCATGATATTATCATCATGATATCATCATCATCATCATCATCATCATCATCTCATCATGATATCATCATCATGATATCATCATCATCATCATCATCTCATCATGATATCATCATCATCATCTCATCATG
>CM069865.1:34508556-34511056 GCA_036172795.1 Pelodytes ibericus
TCATCATGATATTATCATCATCATCATCATCATCATCTCATCATAATATCATCATGATCATCATCATCATCTCATCATGATATCATCATCATGATATCATCATCATCATCTCATCATGATATCATCATCATCATTTCATCATGATATCATCATCATGATATCATCATCATGATATCATCATCATCATCATCATCATCATCATCATGATATCATCATCATGATATCATCATCATCATCATCATCATCATCATCATCATCTCATAATGATATCATCATCATGATATCATTATCATCTCATCATGATATCAACATCATCATCATCATCATCATCATCATCATCATCATCATCATCCCATCATGATATCATCATCATGATATCATCATCATCATCTCATCATGATATCATCATCATCATCTCATCATTATATCATCATCATCATCTCATCATTATATCATCATCAAGATATCATCATCATCATCTCATCATGATATTATCATCATGATATCATCATCATCATCATCATCTCATCATGATATCATCATCATGATATCATCATCATCATCTCATCATGATATCATCATCATCATATCATCATCTCATCATGATATCATCATCATCATGATATCATCATCATCATCATCATGATATCATCATCATCATCATCATCATCATCTCATCATGATATCATCATCATGATATCATCATCATGATATCATCATCATCATCTCATCATGATATCATCATCATGATATCATCATCATCATCTCATCATGATATCATCATCATCATATCATCATCATTACCGTCTCATCATGATATAATCATCATCATCTCATCATGATATCATCATCATCATCATCATCTCATCATATCATCATCATCATCATTACTGTCTCATCATGATATTATCATCATCATCATCATCATCATCTCATCATGATATTATCATCATGATATCATCATCATCTCATCATGATATCATCATCATCATCTCATCATGATATCATCATCGTGCTATCATCATCATCTCATCATGATATCATCATCATCATCATCATCATCATCATCATCATCTCATCATGATATCATCATCATGATATCATCATCATCATCATCTCATCGTGATATCATCATCATCATCTCATCATGATATTATCATCATGATATCATCATCATCATCTCATCATGATATCATCATCATGATATCATCATCATCATCATCTCATCATGATATCATCATCATCATCTCATCATGATATCATCATCGTGCTATCATCATCATCTCATCATGATATCATCATCATCATCATCATCTCATCATGATATCATCATCATGATATCATCATCATAATCATCTCATCATGATATCATCATCATCATCTCATCATGATATCATCATCATCATCATTACTGTCTCATCATGATATTATCATCATCATCATCATCATCATCATCATCATCATCTCATCATGATATTATCATCATGATATCATCATCATCATCATCATCATCATCATCATCTCATCATGATATCATCATCATGATATCATCATCATCATCATCTCATCATGATATCATCATCATCATCATCATCTCATCATGATATCATCATCATGCTATCATCATCATCTCATCATGATATCATCATCATCATCATCATCATCATCATCTCATCATATCATCATCATCATCATCTCATCATGATATCATCATCATGCTATCATCATCATCTCATCATGATATCATCATCATCATCATCTCATCATGATATCATCATCATGATATCATCATCATGATATCATCATCATGCTATCATCATCATCATCTCATCATGATATCATCATCATGCTATCATCATCATCTCATCATGATATCATCATCATCATCATCATCATCATCATCTCATCATATCATCATCATCATCATGTCATCATGATATCATCAACATGATATCATCATCATCATCTCACCATGATATCATCATCGTGATATCATCATCATCTCATCATGATATCATCATCATGATATCATCATCATCATCTCATCATGATATCATCATCATCATCATCTCATCATGATATCATCATCATCATCATCATCATCATCATCATCATCATCTCATCATGATATCATCATCATGATATCATCATCATCTTCATCTCATCATGATATCATCATCATCATCATCATCATCATTTCATCATGATATCATCATCATGATATCATCATCATGATATCATCATCATCATCATCTCATCATGATATCATCATCATGATATCATCATCATCTCATCATGATATCAACATCATCATCATCATCATCATCATCATCCCATCGTGATATCATCATCATGATATCATCACCATCATCTCATCATGATATCATCATCATCATCTCATCATGATATCATCATCATGATATCATCATCATCATCTCATCATTATATCATCATCATCATCTCATCATTATATCATCATCATGATATCATCATCATGATA